>OY755039.1:102273580-102556024 GCA_963576565.1 Aspidapion aeneum
GTGGTGGTTCTCAAAATATCTATTTTTGTTTCAACCATTGTTTTAGAGATTATTCGATTGTATTGCCAATCCGGTCTGCATTAATTTTCTTATAAATTCTACCAATTTTAGTGAAACACAAAAAATCGTGGTAAGAATTGATTGCTCTTTAAAGATTATAATCGAAATTTGCCGCCATCTTAGAATTTAAGATGTCGGACAGAAATTGCCAATGCAATCGCATAACTTGTAAAACAATTGTACAAAATCAGATTTTGTGAGAACCACTTCGCCGATTTTATTAAATTGTACTTTATTAAGCGGGAGAAAAACTTTTTCGAAAAATAAGAATAAAAGTGCCTCTTTGAAGGATCAAGTATGGTTCTGTCCAACATCTTAACTTTTAGGATGGCGGCAAATTTCGATTATAACCTTGAAAGAACAATCAATTGTCACCATCATTTTTCTTATTTTACTAAAATCGGTTTGGTAATAATGATTTATAAGGAAATGAATGCAGACAGGGTTGGCAATGCAATCGTATAATCTGTAACACAATGCCGAAAACAGAAATAGGTTTTTTGAGAACCAATACACCGATTTTGCTAATTTGTACCTTGTTGTGCGCGGGAAAAGTAGTGCTTTTCTATAAATTAAAAAAAAATCTAAAATATTTCCAGAAAATAAGAATAAACCCACCATTTTTAAGAATCAAGTATGATTCTGTCCGCCATCTTAAATTTTAAGATGGCGATAAATTTTGATCATGATCTTTAAAAAACAATCAATTCTCACCAGGATGTTTTTTATTTCATCAAAGTTAAAGGTTCAGTAGTAATAAATTTGTAAGGAAATAAATGCAGACATGATTGGCAAGGTAATCGTATAATTTTCAAAACAAGGGTTGAAACAAAAATATTTTTTTTAGAACCATCAAACCGATTTTGCTGATTCATACCTTGTGCGTGGCAAGAACGCAGCTTTTCTACTAATTTAAAAAAATAATTCAAACGTGTTTGCAACATAAGAATAAACCAGCATCTTTAAAGGGTACATTTTAATATTGTCCGCCATCTTGGATTTTGAGATCGCTGACAAATAATTATAATTAGTCAAAACTGCCAAGTGCAGTTTGCCCCATTAAAATCGATGGTATAGTTCAAAAGTTATAATGAAAAAAAATTGTGCGGTTTTTTTTTGGCCCACCCGGTATATATATATGTATTGATTGATTTATAAGAATTCTAATTTAATTCAGCAGATTTCTTTTTGTAAAAAAATCACTGAATAGAGTTAAAAATATACTATTATAAATCAGTACGTTTTGACGTAGCTAGATTAAAATTTAGCGCTCTTTTTACTCATCTGACTTTAACTACGTGGTAAAAAGGAGGACGGAGATAGCAATTCACAAATAGTATCAAGTCCTTATCCAAGTCCGTTAGTTAATTCACTTTCGCTCTGAGGTACATGAAGAAATATTTATTTATATTTTATATTTATGTTCTCAATAAGCTAGCTAACATTATTTATTATGCTAACATTTTTAAATATTTTTACAAAGATGCAAGTCAAGTGAATCGCTGGACCACATAGCAACAGCCGCCCCAAAATAAAAAAACAACCAAATTTAATTAATAAAATAGGCATAATGCAAGGTTGTCGCTTTGACGGATGTTACAAGTGCGTGCAATTAAGATAAAAATATACATTGGATGTCACAGAGTGATGAATATCAATTGGATCGATTCTTGAATATACTCGCGCCAATATACACGGAAATTTACGTAAGTTAAGCTGGGGGACCACTATAAGGGGCCACCAAATTTCATATGCCAGGATTTGGTGCTAATTTGATGCTAATTTGTTACCGAAGAATTAAATTTGTTGCTGCAGCCGTTAACGAGAAATCGCGACCCCTGTGACTTTACGGTAAAGCTGAGGGGCCACCTCATAACTCTGGACTGAAAGGCAATACGAGGATGATTTAAACGCCATAATTTGTTGCTCGGGATGGGGATGTGCAACTAATATTAAAGAATCCCCAAAGACTTATAATTTAATCTTTTTTTGAAAAAAACATGTTTTTGGTAATAATTTTGTTATTCTTGATAGTATTAAGGTAGAAACACTTGTAGTACCCTTATAGAAGGCCGTTCGAATTTGTTACCGCTATTTAAAGCGCCTGAGAGCGTTATTAAGCTAAAATAAAAAAATATTAAAAAATTGAGTCAATGACCACTGTGCGCCGAGTAAAGTTGAGGGGTCACCTTGTATCTCGGTAGTCTTTAAAGATATTAATCTCAAACAAAAAGCATAATTTGTTGCTAAGACTCTTTCATTGCATCGTGTAAAACAAATTATTTAAATCCAATCGTACGATTCAAAAAAAAATAAAAATAACATATTTTGTACTGTATTTCTAAACCCAACTGAAGGGCCACAGAGTTGTTTATACACTTCCTAGCGCTCAAATAGCACTAAATGTGTATGTAAATGGAAAATTTGTCGCTGCTTCCGTTTTCGAGAAATTGAATTTTTATTTGCTATAAAGTTCAACGTGTTTCATATAGTTTTCACCCTGTAACTCAAAAACTAATTAGAGGGCCACAGATTTTTTTCAGTGACTTTTAGTGCCTAAAGAGTACTATCAATATATGTTAACAAATGATTTGTTGCTGCTTCCGTTTTCGAGAAATTGAATTTTTATTTGCTATAAAGTTCAACGTATTTCATATAGTTTTCACCCTGTATCTTAAAAACTAACAAGAGGGCCACAGATTTTTTTCAGTTGCTTGTAGTACCTAAAGAGTACTACCAATATGTGTTAACAAATAATTAGTTGCTGCTTCCGTTTTCAAAAAATTGAATTTTTATTTGCTATAAAGTTCAACGTGTTTCATATAGTTTCCACCCTGTATCTCAAAAACTAACAAGAGGGCTACAGATTTTTTTCAGTTGCTTGTAGTACCTAAAGAGTACTATCAATATGTGTTAACAAATAATTAGTTGCTGCTTCCGTTTTCGAGATATTGAATTTTTATTTGCTATAAAGTTCAACGTGTTTCAAATAGTATCCACCCTGGAACTCAAAAACTAACTAGAGGGCCACAGATTTTTTTCCGTTAATTGTAGTACCAAAAGAGTACTACCAATACGTGTTAACAAATAATTTGTGGCTGCTTCCGTTTTCGAGATATTGAATTTTTATTTGCTATAAAGTTCAACGTGTTTCATATAGTTTCCACCCTGGAACTCAAAAACTAACTAGAGGGCCACAGATATTTCTTAGTGACCTATAGTACCTAAAGAGTACTATCGGCATGTGTTAACAAATAATTTGTTGCTGCTTCCGTTTTCGAGAAATTGAATTTTTATTTGCTATAAAGTTCAACGTGTTTCATATAGTTTCCACCCTGGAACTCAAAAACTAACAAGAGGGCCACAGATTTTTTTCAGTTACTTGTAGAAACTAAAGAGTACAACCAATACGTGTTAACAAATAATTTGTTGCTGCTTTCGTTTTCGAGAAATTAAATTTTTATTTGCAATAAAGTTAAACGTGTTTCATATAGTTTTCACCCGGTATCTCAGAAACTAACAAAAGGGCCACAGATTTTTTTTCAGCTACTAACAGTACCTAAAGAGTACTACCAATATGTGTTAACAAATAATTTGTTGCTGCTTCCGTTTTCGAGAAATTGAATTTTTATTTGCAATAAAGTTAAACGTGTTTCATATAGTTTTTACCCTGTATCTCAAAAACTAACAAGACGGCCACAGAGTTTTTTTAGTTACTTATAGTACCTAAAGGGTACTACCAATATGTGTTAACAAATAGTTTGTTGCTGCTTCCGTTTCCGAAAAATTGAATTTTTATTTGCTATAAAGTTTAACGTGTTTCATATAGTTTCCACCCTGGAACTCAAAAACTAACAAGAGGGCGACAGATTTTTTTCAGTTACTTATAGAAACTAAAGAGTACTACCAATATGTGTTAACAAATAATTTGTTGCTGCTTCCGTTTTCGAGAAATTGAATTTTTATTTGCTATAAAGTTCAACGTTTCATATAGTTTCCACCCTGGAACTCAAAAACTAACAAGAGGGCCACAGATTTTTTTCAGTTACTTATAGTACCTAAAGAGTACTACCAATATGTGTTAACAAATAATTTGTTGCTGCTTCCGTATTCGAGAAATTGAATTTTTATTTGCAATAAAGTTCAACGTGTTTCATATAGTTTTCACCCTGTATCTCAAAAACTAACAAGAGGGCCACAGATTTTTTTCAGTTACTTATAGAAACTAAAGATACGTGTTAACAAATTATTTGTTGCTGCTTCCGTTTTCGAGAAATTGAAATTTTATTTGCTATAAAGTTCAACGTGTTTTATATAGTTTTCACCCTGTATCTCAGAAACGAACTAGAGGGCCACAGATTTTTTTACTTACTTGTAGTACCTAAAGTGTACTACCAATATGTGTTAACAAATAATTTGTTGCTGCTTCCGTTTTCGAGAAATTGAATTTTTATTTTAGATTTTGACCCTTTGTATAGTTCTTTTATTGCTTTTATGTATGTATGATTGATATAGACAGTGGCCAATCCTTCCAACAGCGGAAATCAATGCAAAACGATCTGAACAACAGGCGCTTGTCAGAGCCAACACTGACAATTGTTAGCCTGAACATCGAGGGTTTCACGAAAGGTAAACAAGGCCTTATCTCTCAACTATGCCAAACACATAAATGGGACGTACTATGCCTTCAGGAAACGCACAGAGATGAAAACGCAAACAGGCCTAACATTGATGGTATGCCTCTTGCCGTCGAATCCCCCCATAACAAGTATGGTAACACCATTTTTGTATGTACTACTTACATGTCGCTGACATCTACCGGCAAAAAAGTAACCGACGAAAAAGGAGCTTTTACCATATCATCCGCTTACAAACCCCCTGGCAAATGCCGGAGAACTATGGGAGACAGGAGATTCAGTTTATCGTTGGAGATTTTAACTCTCACAGCACATCGTTGGGCTACAATGAAACCGATACAAATGGGCAACTTCTAGAAGAGTGGGCAGAAGTCAACAAACTTTCTCTTCTCCACGATCCAAAGTTGCCGTGCTCGTTCAACAGCATGAACTGGAAACGCGGCTATAATCCCGATAACTGCTTTGTGAGCCAAAAGATCCAAGACTCATGTATAAAACACATGTATGATGCATTGCCAAAGACTCAACACAGACCTATTGGAGTTCAAGTCTATTCAGTCATCAAAACAGCTGAGATACCTTTTCGAAGAAGTTTTAATTTTAAAAAAGCAAATTGGCCCGAATACTCAGCTAATCTAGATACCGAATTCGAAAATCTAGACCCATCACCACAAAACTACCAAACCTTTTTGCAAATCTTACAAAGGGTATCAAGAGGCTGCAGGCAACATTTCATACCGGGGCTGTCAGAAGCCTCTAAAGGGTTCTTAAACAAGTACGAAGAACTTTTTAACAAGGACCCGTTTAGCGAAGAAACTATAGCCTGCGGTAATGCGTTCATGATTGCACTGAGCGAGACTCGAGAAAAAAGTGGATAGACACCCTTGAATGAATGGATATGACGCACAGCGGCAAGATGGCTTGGAACTTAATCAAAAAGCTAAATGGAGATCCAAAGCAAAACAAAGCGCCGTCAAATATTACTGCTAACCAAGTAGCTCACCAACTGCTCCTCAACGGTAAATCGGACAAAAAATGCCAAAAAAATACATCAATCGGTCTCCAACAACCGAGAAAACCACTTTAACACGCCCTTTACCATAAAAGAGCTAGATAAAGATAAAACTCACTGAAAAATGGCAAAGCAGCAGGAGAAGACGACATCTGTGTAGACAAATCAAAAACTTTAGAACAATAGCAAAAAACTGGATTGTAAAACTTTTTAACACCTGTCGAGTTACATTCCAGATACCAAAAGAATGGAGGAAGTCGAAAGACGTAGCATTGCTAAAACCTTGGAAAGACCCTGAGTCACCAAATAGCTACCGCCCATATCGCTTCTTTGTCACCTATACAAGCTATATGAAAGGCTAATCCTCCAACGACTAGAGAGGACTGTCGATTCAAAAATCATTCCACAGCAAGCCGGCTTTAGACCTGAGAAGTCTTGCACCAGCCAAATACTAGCACTGACGGAACACATCGAAGATGGGTTCGAGAAAAAACAAATAACAGGTTTGGTTCATTTTGGACGATGGCCGCCAAAGCCCTTCACAGGTTTGGTTCGGTTCGGTAATATGAACCGTCATCACAGAAACTTGCTGTATAATGTCTAAGATACACTGAAAGACTACCAACTTGTTCAAATGGTAGAATCCTTACTACAAAACAGACAGACAGAGAGAAACGGCTTGGATCAGGGCAGCGTACTGGCACCAATCCTCTTCAATCTCTACACCAACGACCAACCAACACCAGCTTTTACCAGAAACTTTGTATATGCCGATGACCTGGGCATTACAGCGCAAGGTTTAAATTTTGAGGAGGTGGAGCAATGGAAGCAGCCTTCAGTATGATGTCCACTAACTATCAGGATAACTCTCTAAAACCAAATCCTTCCAAGACCCAAGTCAGCGCCTTCCACCTCCACTCTCGACAGGCAAATAGAAAGCTAAACGTTACCTGGGATAACAACAACCTAGAGCACACAGATAAACCTACCTATCTTGGAGTCATATTGGACCGCTACCTAACATAGAGGTTCTATTGTGAAAAAACGCGGAAGAAGGTGGAGGCGCGGAATGGCCTTTTGAGGAAGCTCGGAAACAGCAAACAAGTGGGCGCAAAACCAACAGTACTAAGGACATCAGCGCAGGCCTTATGCTTTTTGACAGCGGATTATGCCTGTCCAGTGTGGAGCAGATTCACTCACGCCAAAAAAAGTCAGCCTGAACGAAACCCACGCCACTGGACAAACTGTACAAAGCCTCGGGCCTCTCAGACCCTGACTCACGTAGAGCACCTACGAATATACAGACCTTCGATGAGCGTCACTCACTTACTGGACACGAGGCGCAACTTGGCAGACTAAAGTCAAGAAGGTGCTTCCTGGGCGCGCCACTGGATGAACCACCCGCCTGCTATCGAATAACAGAACTCCCTCCGAGCGGAACATCAAGCGACTGGAGAACTGGTGTAGCTCCTGTGAAGACCAATCTCATCAGATGAGGCCTGTTGGATGGAAATGACGACAAGTGCGACTGCGGAGCTATACAGGATATGGAACACCTACGTACCTAACTGTCCACATAGATGTACCCTCGACGCTTTATGGACAAACAATCAACAAGCATTGGACACAGCCCGATACTGGGCTCAGAAACTGTAGTTTTCCGGACTGGAATAAGTAAGTAAAAAAAAAGATATTAGTTTGCTCTAACACTGTCCATAATTTTTCTACTGGAACGGTATCATATGCTTTTTGTAGGTCCACAAAGGTAACATGAGTTTCTATATTTCTGGCGCTCCTTTTCTCAATTACTTGTTTAAGACAAAAAACATTATCACTACAAGATTTGCCTGCACGAAACCCACTTTGCTCTTCTTCTTCTTGTTCATGAAAATAATTCTCTATTAGATCTCTACGAATCCTACCGTACAATCTACTTAGAGTACTGGTTACAGAAATTCCTCTGTAATTGTTGCAATCCAGCTTGTTTAATTTTTTATGTATTGAGGATATGAATGCAATTTTCCCATCATTAGGTACTGGATGTCCGTTTATGCATTGATTGATAATATATGTGAGATTTTCGAGTAGTTTCTTTGATCCATATTTAAGCATTTCAGCATATATTCCCCCAGGTCAGCTAGCTTTTCCGGATTTGAGCTTTTTAATATTATTCTTTATCATTTCTTTTTCGATGATTACTTCTTCTCCTTCTATGTCTCTCGGAGAAGCTGCCAGATATTCGGGTCTCGTCTCCTGCAGCAGTCCCTTGTAGTGTTCTGTCCATTGTTCTGGTTTGATTATCTGGATGTTTAGTTTTTCTTTTGTTGGGTTTTTTACTGTAGAAATGAATTTCTATACTTTAGAACTCTGCCTACCTCCTACGTGTGTATTTATGTCGTGGCACATGCGCTCGAACATTTCATTTTTTCTGTGCGTATCAAATTTCTTAACTGTCTTCTGGTTTCCCTGTAGATTTCTAGGTCTCTTTGCTCTTTAGTACTGAGCCATTTCAAGTATGTGCGTTTTTTCTCTTTGACCATTTCCTGTATTTTGTCCGTCTCTTCAAATGGGTGATTTGTGTTTATTAATTTTTTATCTAATCGGTTCTGATACAATCTTTGAGTACTTTCGATTTCTACACTTCGAAAGTTGTATTTTTGATTGTCTTCGATACATTCTAGGTTTTCATTTCCTGTAATACTTTCGTCCTTATTTGTTTTTCTTAAAGGGAATAATATTTTTGCTTTTACCAGATGGTGGTCAGATCCACAGGTAACTACACGAAGTGCTCGCACATCATACCACTTTAATTGCGAGTGTTGTCCGCCTATAGCATCATCAATGATTGATTTAAGATTTCTTGTTGACTGAATCCAGGTATATCGATGAATATCCTTATGTTTAAAAAAACCATTATTTATTTTTAGGTTGTGGGTTTTACACAATTGCATCAGTCTTAAGCCATTATCATTTGTTACTTCCGCTTCACTTGTTCGGCTATTAAAATCGCCAAGCTTAATTATTTCTCTGGTTTTACCGATTTTTGTGATAGTCTTATCAAGTTGGTCAAAGAACATTTGATTTGTAGCTACTCTTTCGTCATCTAATGGTGCGTATACTGCTATTATGCTTATATTATGTCCAAGCATCTTCATGTTCACCCGAAGTATGTTTTCACTAATACAATCGTAGTCTGTAATTTTATTCTTTAGATTTTTCTTAATTAACAAGGATACCCCTCTGGCTGCACTTCTTTCTTTTGGGACTCCAGTGAATATATGGACAAAATTACCGACACTAAAGGAACAGTTACCTTTCTTTTTTGTCTCTGTGAGTGCAATAATATCGATCTTACAATTCTGCACTTCGGTTGCAATAATGTCCAACTTTTGATTCACTCCCTGTACGTTCATAGTCCTTTGTCTTTGCTTTTTTCGTCTTCGAGAGTTTCCATCCATTGCTCCGAGGCTTTGTTTAGGCTTTTTGGTAGTTGCTTTGTTTTACAAGTATTAGAGAACCAGTCTAATGCCTCAATCCCCTACTTGGAGGGCCAGGATTTTTAATCAAGATTTTTCTCCTCTAGCCTTTGACAAACCAACGTCATACTGTAAGGCAACAGTTGTAGTCTTTTATACTATCCCTAAAAGAAAGGGTTGCCACCTAAGCTATGATCACCGTACCGAGGTCCATTCTCCCCGCCTTTCATATCGATGGGGTCTTCTCCCGTAACCCTGGGAAATGGACCCTATACAGGTGCTAAATCTCCGGGTTGAAGAGTACCTGGAATTTACGGAGGGCAGGGGTCGATTCATTTCCCCTGATAGACATCTGACGAGTTTTTGAAAAACTATATGAAACACGTGGACTTTATTGCAAATAAAAATTCAATTTCTCGAAAACGAAAGCAGCAACAAATTACTTGTTAACACATATTGATAGTACTCTTTAGGTACTATAAGTCACTAAAAAAAATCTGTGGCCCTCTAGTTAGTTTTTGAGATACAGGGTGAAAACTATATGAAACACGTTTAACTTTATTGCGAATAAAAATTCAATTTCTCGAAAACGGAAGCAGCAACAAATTAATTGTTAACACATATTGATAGTACTCTTTAGGTACTACAATTAACTAAAAAAGTTTTATGGCCCTCTAGTTAGTTTTTGAGATACAGGGTATATGAAACACGTTTAACTTTATTGCAAGTAAAAATTCAATTTCTCGAAAACGGAAGCAGCAACAAATTATTTGTTAACACGCGTTGGTAGTACTCTTTAGTTACTATAAGTAACTGAAAAAAATCTGTGGCCCTCTTGTTAGTTTTTGAGTTCCAGGGTGGAAACTATATGAAACACGTTGAACTTTATAGCAAATAAAAATTCCATTTCTCGAAAACGAAAGCAGCAACAAATTATTTGCTAACACGTATTGGTAGTACTCTTTAGGTACTATAAGTAACTAAAAAAAATCTGTGGCCCTCTTGTTAGTTTTTGAGTTCCAGGGTGGAAACTATATGAAACACGTTGAACTTTATAGCAAATAAAAATTCAATTTCTCAAAAACGGAAGCAGCAACAAATTATTTGCTAACACGTATTGGTAGTACTCTTTAGTTTCTATAAGTAACTGAAAAAATCTGTGGCTTTCTTGTTAGTTTTTGAAATACAGGGTGAAAACTATATGAAACACGTTGAACTTTATTGCAAATAAAAATTCAATTTCTCGAAAACGGAAGCAGCAACAAATTAGTTGTTAACACATATTGGTAGTACTCTTTAGGTACTATAAGTAACTGAAAAAAATCTGTGGCCCTCTTGTTAGTTTTTGAGATACAGGGTGAAAACTATATTAAACTCGTTTAACTTTATTGCAAATAACAATTCAATTTCTCGAAAACGGAAGCAACAACAAATTATTTGTTAACACATATTGGTAGAACTTTTTAGGTACTATAAGTAACTAAAAAAAATCTGTGGCCCTCTTGTTAGTTTTTGAGTTCCAGGGTGGAAACTATATGAAACACGTTGAACTTTATAGCAAATAAAAATTTAATTTCTCGAAAACGGAAGCAGCAACAAATTATTTGTTAACACGTATTAGTAGTACTCTTTAGTTTCTATAAGTAACTGAAAAAAATCTGTGGCCCTCTTGTTAGTTTTTGAGATACAGGGTGAAAACTATATGAAACACGTTTAACTTTATTGAAAGTAAAAATTCAATTTCTCGAAAACGGAAGCAGCAACAAATTATTTGTTAAGACATATTGGTAGTACTCTTTAGGTACTATAAGTAAGTGAAAAAAATCTGTGGCCCTCTTGTTAGTTTTTGAGATACAGGGTGAAAACTATATGAAACACGTTGAACTTTATTGCAAATAAAAATTCAATTTCTCGAAAACGGAAGCAGCAACAAATTATCTGTTAAGACATGTTGGTAGTACTCTTTAGGTACTACAAGTCTCTAAAAAAAATCTGTGGCCCTCTTGTTAGTTTTTGAGATACAGGGTGAAAACTATATGAAACACGTTGAACTTTATAGCAAATAAAAATTCAATTTCTCGAAAACGGAAGCAGCAACAAATTATTTGTTAACATATATTGATAGTACTCTTTAGGTACTATAAGTCACTAAAAAAAATCTGTGGCCCTCTAATTAGTTTTTGAGTTACAGGGTGAAAACTATATGAAACACGTTGAACTTTAGAGCAAATAAAAATTCAATTTCTCGAAAACGGAAGCAGCGACAAATTTTCCATTTACATACACATTTAGTGCTATTTGAGCGCTAGGAAGTGTATAAACAACTCTGTGGCCCTCCGGTTGGGTTTAGGAATACAGTACAAAATATGTTATTTTTATTTATTTTTTAATCGTACGATTGGATTTAAATAATTTGTTTTACACGATGCAATGAAAGACTCTTAGCAACAAATTATGGTTTTTGTTTGAGATTAATATCTTTAAAGACTACCGAGATACAAGGTGGCCCCTCAACTTTACTCGGCGCACAGTGGTCTTTGACTCAATTTTTTAATATTTTTTTTATTTTTGCTTAATAACGCTCTCAGGTGCTTTAAATAGCGGTAACAAATTCGAACGGCCTTTTATAAGGGTACTACAAGTGTTTCTACCTTAATACTATCATGAATAACAAAAATATTAACAAAAAACAGTTTTTTTCAAAAAAAAAAGAAAATTATAAGTTTTTTGGGATTCTTTAATATTGGTTGCACATCCCCATCCTGAGCAACAAATTATGGCGTTTAAATCACCCTCGTATCGCCTTTCAGTCCAGAGTTATGAGGTTCATTTCTCGTTAACGGCTGCAGCAACAAATTTAATTCATCGGTAACAAATTAGCAATAAATTAGCACCAAATCCTGGCATATGAAATTTGGTGGCCCCTTATAGTGGTCCCCCCAGCTTTACTTACGTCGGAAATTTTGGCGTCAATTTTTTTTTTTAATTTTGCTGTATTCTTCATCAGACTCATGGTATGCTATGACATCCATTTAATTTACGTACACCCGGGCCCTCCCCATCAGGACTGTACTAAAAACATGGAAAAACGTTGTGACATCCGAATTTGGATGTCACGGCGTCGAAGGATGTCACAAGATATCTAAAATTTTTACGCCTGGATGTCACAACAGCGGATATCTATATATATATATATATATATATATATATATATATATATATATAATGTGCAGTTAATGCTAATGTAAAACCTTGACTGTAGTAAACAGAAGTCCACCAATTTCCTTTTTACTTTTAAGTGCAATTTTCCAATAAAATCGTTTAACTTAAAAAAATAATATTTATTTAATTTTTTACGTTTTAGTCCTAATAAAAAAACCAATTGCGGGATGTATATTTATGGCTTTCGCAACCCTTCGTTTCCAATTCTAGCAATGCCTCATTATTTTAAGGTTTTTTTTTCTGTCAATTTTGTAGAATCCAATTCCTATCCGAAGTCCATCAAGCGGTACCCCCATGTTTTTTTCATAAAATTGTGTTGTCACCAGACCAAATCAGAACTTAAAATCCAAACAGATACAAACATGCGATTTTTTTTACGCTCTTTACACAAAAAAAAAATATCTTGATTCTAGAAAACTTATTTTTTCAAAAATATTATCTTCACTCAAAGCAAGTTGACTTGACTTAACGAAACAGCCTGTTTTGCAACAATATTTTATTTTTCTTGTTATTTAGTTTTAAAAGAAGACTCGGTGCTTTAAAACAAAACGCGGTTTCTCAAATCAAGATTTTTAGTTATCTTGAATATATTGTTTCACATAAAGAAAACACATTCTTAAAATAAAAAAAAATAATTACTCAAACATAAAAATACAAATATTTTTATTGAAAAAATACCAATTTTCTTAAAACGAGATAACAATGGATAATCTTTTCTCAAATTAAGAAAATAATTTGCAAATTTTCTCAATTTAAAAAACTCCGAATTTTCTTTGAACTAGACACCGGCAGCCAAAAGATATTTAATATCAAGACAACGGCCCCCTTATTGTCTTTCTTTGAGATAATTTTTCGGATATTTTCTTGACTCGTTTCACCTGTCGGTACCTTTACAAACTTGTTCCGAAGGGCTCATCATTATGTATTCGGGAGTGTGTGTGTGTGTGTGCAGCACGTGTCGGGCCGCCTGTCGATTTATACAATTAAATTTTTTTCGTTCCGAACTATTTAGAATATTTATAGGATACGTTGATTAGTGCTAAGTAATGTCCAAGCAGGCATTTTTTGAATTACCTTGTGTTAATACTTTTAGTTTCTTAGTTCGGGGAACATCGGTACTTCCGTGGATTCCTAGATGATGATTTTTTTAACTTTGAACGGTTTGACCTACGCTGATAAAATTTAATACACGTATTGTCCTTATATCTCCAAACATCTCATTCTGAAATGATTCAGCTTCTGTAATAATAATATGTACTATTACCTACCAGTCTATATTATAACAAAACTACCAGTCTACTACTTTTTTGTTAAAATTTTGAAGTACTTATCCCTTTCTACCTACGTTCTAGCCACTGCTAAGTACTACAGATGCAAAAATATTTTTGCCCCTCTCTAGGGCCCTCTTTTTACAGGCGAAATATTTGTAGTTTTCATAGACTGGTAGGAAGTAGCACATACTAAAAAATTTTTGAGTGAACAGCTTTAGTCGTTTTCGAGAGATTGGGGACAATCGAAAATCACATTTTTTAAACTTGTTACCGTTAAGATTTATTTATTTCCAAATGTTAGCGACACTTTAACGCGAACCAGTATAAAAATTGACAATATTCTAGTCGGAAATTTTGATAACCAATATCCGCACAGAATATTGTTATTATTTTAATTGTGTTTATTAACCCTTTGGCTCAGATTGGTCCTAAACAACATATCGAAGCCCTAATGGTTCGTTCACGCTTTCCTAGCTTCTATTTTTATTTAAATAAGTTTTTATTATGTATTTTTTTGTTTGTTTGTTTGTTCTAGTGTTAATAAAACCACATTTTCTTAAACACAGATTTTAATGCTTTTTATACTTGACTTATTCCTCCTAGTGTGAGCTGTGTGAAAGCTATTTTTTTTCTGTGTGAGTGCTTTTTAGATATCTTTCTTTTATTTTCTTTAGTGGATTATATATTCAATTTGAAGGAAAATAACTGGGTTTCGGTCAAACAACTTATTGGTAATTAGTTAGCTCTTTAACAACGCCAAGCTTTTGGAACTGTTTTGTTCCTTCTTCAGGGCTAAAATATTGTATATGTTTGGAATGTTTAAACCATTAACAAATTATTAGAATTTGTATCTAATTAAAATGGAAATAAATGGTTACATACCATGCGGTGAGCTTATGGTAGTTGTTGATTTTCAGTGTTTAAATTTTGTGATTTCTTTGTTTTGTATGTTTCATTTGTTTTAATTTAACCTTTCAAACATATACAATATTTTAGCCCTGAAGAAGTGCCGAAAGCTTAGAGTTGACTAATTAAATAAGTTGTTTGACCGAAACCCAGCTATTTTCCTTCAGATATCTTTCTTTTATTTATTTTTAATCTTCTTACCTAAGATTTCTCGAAACCATAAAATTAAATACCTTTCATGAGATCTAAATCACTTACATCAACAATATGGGTCGTATGGCACTTTTTTTAAAGGTTTAATTCTCTAAATAATTTTCTAAAAAATGTTAAGATTGGTTCATTGAAAAAAAAACCTCTTATTTAACAATATAATGTACACAAAACATACAAGTGATCTGTTAATAATTGTGAGTGTGTGTTGTTTACCTTTTATTTTATAACATCTTGGAAAAATATTTAGGGAATTAAAAAACCTATTGCCATATTGCATTCTAAGATATAAAAAAATTTAACCAATTCTTACATAAACTAACTGATGTGTCTTATTTCTTTTCCAAAAAATTTATGCTTTCGAGAAATCTTGGATGGAAAGTTTTAAAATAAACACCCTTTATGTTTTTGGCTTTCATGCAGCTCACTGACTATCCCAAAATCTCAAAAAAATTAAATTAATAAATTAGCAAATTTCGCGTTTTTTATGTCATTTTGGAGGGTAGTTTTATTTTTACTTGCTTATATTTGGAACGCCCAAATTCATGGTAAAACTTTTGACAAAATACTTGTGGCAAATTTTAATATATTGATCCTAAATTTTTATAATTTATACTCGAAAATAATATAAAAAACGTTTTTGCACTTCAGTGACTAAAAACGTATTTTACTCCTCCATTTCAGGGACTAAAATAGTACTTTTTATCCCAGAATTTTAGTTCCGGGGAGTTTTTATTCAAGAAAATGAATGTTTTTATTATTGGTAAAAAGTGGCATTTTTCTAAAAGCAAGAAAGTGGGAGACATTGTTTTTTTGCATAAATGCAATACTTCTCTTCGATTAAATTATGAATTTACAGATAATTTTCTTCAATTAAGATTTTTAATTTTCTTGAAATAGTACATTATATAGGGACTAAAGTGGTGCTTTTTATCATGAGGCAAAAGATTGTAGCCCGACCGAAAAGAAAGGGCTACAGTTTGCTGAGGGATAAAACGGCACTTTAATCACATGATATATATATATATATATATATATATATATATATATATATATATGTAATTAAAGTGCCTTTTTATCCCTCAGCAAATTGTAGCCCTTCCTTTTCGGTCGGGCTACAATCTTTTGCCTCATGATAAAAAGCACCACTTTAGTCCCTAGGTATATAATGTGCTATTTCTAAAAATTAAAAATCTTAATTGAAGAAAATTATCTGTAAAATCATAATTTAATCGAAGAGAAGTATTGCATTTATGCAAGAAAACAATGTCTTCCACTTTCTTGCTTTAAGAAAAATTCCACTTTTTACCAAGAATAAAAACATTCATTTTCTTGAATAAAAAACATTCATTTTCTCAATTTGAGATCAAGAATAGTATAATTTCTTGTTTGAAGAAAATAATTGTTTTGAAATAAAAAAATTCAATTAAATAATTTTTACAATCAAGACTTTCGTTTTCTTAAATAAAAACATTCATTTTCTTAATTCGAGAGCATGAATAGTATATTTTCTTGGTTAAAGAAACTTATTGCTTTTAAACAAAAATAAGATTGTTTTGAAATTAAAAAATTAATAAAATAATTTTTACAAACAAGATCTTCATTTTCTTAAATCAAAATATCTATTTCTTTCAACTTGAAAAATTTAATGACTTCGCGAAAGACAATAAAGTTATCTTGATGCAAGCCATTCTTTTTCTAGAATTAATCCAATATGATTTTCTTAAAGTGAAACTAATGTATTTTATAATGAGGAATTGTTTGCCTTCAAAAAAATTATTTTATTTTAAAGCAGATATTGCTTTGGTGTATAGGAAAGCATTTTTTGTTTTGATCCAATGCAATTTGACTTGATTTGAAACATTTTTTTTTTCTGTGTACACTCCTCAGCCACCACACCCCTACTTCGGGTTTTTTTATTGTATTTTAAACAGATCAAATTATAAATCTAAAAACCGCCTATTCGTGTCTGTTTTGATTTCAAAGTTACAAATTTACCCCCTAAGGGTCTTATAACGTTACTCTTTCTATTATTAGAGTAGAGAAAGTCCGAGATTAACTTTTTTTGCAAACGCATGTTGTAGCCACTGGTTTTATTTTGGTTGGTTGTGATATACATTCTCTAGTTGTTCTATAATCTCGGTGATTTACCCCAAGAAAAACCATTTAAAATTAAACAAAAATTTGCTGCCTTTCGTCTCTTGAATAAAAACCAATAATTCCTCAATTAGAAAACCATATTTTCTTGATCATGTACAATTTTTAGAAACATGGAATTCATTTTTTCAAATCAAAGCAAATATTTTTCTTGACCTGAAACAAGCGTAATCTTGATTTGAAATATTTTATATTGTTAAAAGCGCACTTTATCTTCTTTGTAATATCCACGGTGCTCCTCAAGGGCGAATGAGTTTGTCAGAAATGTACTCAAAAACTGTTTATGAGGTATCTTTAGGGAATGTTTGATCTCCTCAAAACTACCTTCATTGAAATCCCACCTGATTGGATCCTCAATATATTTCGATTTTTTAATTTTTTTTATTTTTCGTAGTCATTTTTAGGAGATATTTCTGTAATGGGTTACTTTTTCGGTTTCAAATTAAGCAAAAAATATCTGTTTTGTATATTTCAAATATATGTATTTATTAAAACCTAAAAATTTAATAAACCCTAGAAAAACAAGAAAAAAAAACAAATAAAGATTTTTTTTTACTCACCCCTTTTGTGGGGAATTTTGAAGGGGGGTCGAATCAGAGTTTTACCCGTAACTTTAAAAACTCCTATCTTTATGCAGTCAACTCCGGATATAGTGAACTCGAAGATTGCACGAAAACTGGTTCGCTATATCCGAGGTTTACTATAAGAAGACATATAGACTATTGTATACCTAAGTAAAAAATTTTTTGGCTATTTTGAACGGGGTTTGCTATAAGCGAGTGTTTATTATAAACGGGTTCGCTATGTGCAGACTGCACTGTATTCGAATTAATTTTATTAGTCCCGTTGATTTTTTTGTGTGAAGTCGATGCAGCATTGGCAACAATGCGTATTTTTATGATGTTACAATGAAATACTTCGATTTTCGAACAGCCTAAGATATGGCGATAAATTTAGGGATAGTTGAGCTAAAATTTATAAAGGGAGATCCGCAATACTAAAAAAAATTACTTTCTTTTAAAGCGGAAGCTTTTGTTTTAAACCAAAAATTTTGCTTAAAAAAATATAAGTTTTTGTATTAGCAAAATTTACCGTATATTGAAGGTGTCAGATTTTAAACTATTATTTTTATAATACTTTATTTCTTTACTCAGGTTGTATCCAAATAGTCAGAGCATATTATTTTAAAAAGCTTTCCGTTTTCGGTCTAGAAGCAAATCATATTACTTTTTGGCAACAGACCATTTCCCCTTAATTTGACACCGCTGAATCCGAATATCTCTGTTGTCAACTCGAAAAATCGACAGGGACGGAGAAAATCCCCCCCAAACCCCCAAAAACCTGTTTTTTTTCAGTTTTATGCAATTTTCTCAAAAACTAACCTTTTTGTCAAAAATTGCAAAGAACAGTTTTTTGTGGAGAATAAAATTCCCTTTCCAACAATGTATTGGTCAATAAGGTTAGGAAAAGCAAGTAGCTCTTCAGTGGCGTACGTACATTAGGATTATTTAGAAAAAACATGTTTATTATAGGTTTTTCAAAATTTTCTCAAAAACTACACCTTTTAGGAAAAGATATGTAGTATACTTTATTGTAGAACATAAGATTTTCTTTTAAAAACTTTATTAAAATGTCGGGTTGTTGCCATTTTTAAGGCTTCAGGGGCGTACTAGTATAAACTTATTTTCAAAAATAACTGAAATAATCAGTTTCTCTTGCATATTTAAATATCTTTCCTAACTAAGATTTTCAGAAAAAAATGTGCCTTTATTCTTTATTGAGGATAAGACAATTTCTTTTTAAATGATATATTACAAAGTGAGGTTAATGTTATGATAAATACTTCAAAAAGGTTCGTAATTTATACCTACTAAAATAAAATGTTTAGATTAGATATTTTTATTTTTCTAAATAAGTTCTGTAAAGCAAAAAAATACCGGTGGTTATAAGGGGAAGGGGCAAAGGGGCCATGGCCCCCCTAAGCAATATTTTTGTGCAGAAAGTAACAGTAGTAACTTTGACACAGGTGTTTTTGGTTATTTTTTTAAGCATATGAAACTAAAAATAAAGTGGCCGTACTTTCGATCTTTTGTACTTTCGATCTTTTGTACTTTCGACCTTTTGTACTTTCGACCTTTTGAACTTTCGACCTTTTGTTTTATGATCTTTTGTACTTTCGACCTTTTGTACTTTCGACTTTTGTATTTTTGACCTTTTGTACTTTCGACCTTATTTTTTCGACCTTTTGTACTTTCGACCTTTTGTACTTTCGACCTTTTATCCGCCGATCTTTATTATCCACCGAAAAGCTAATAAGACACAAAATTGATTAGTTTGGATTGATCTTAAATAATTTCTTTAAATTAAGAACACCACTGGAGCGGTAAATATAAAATAAGATGGAAAACTTTCCTTACATTCTTACAAGATTTTAACGGTTTTACTAATTTTGATTTTATTACTTTAATCAACCTACGTAAGATAATCCACTTTGCAGAAAAAATTTAATCATTTGCCTCAAATTTATAAATTAATCTAATAAATGTATTATCAATAATTCCAAAATTCTCCGACATTCTTCATCGCGGTCGTCTATTATAACCCATTAATTGTCTTCATATTAAACACTAAGTTGCCACTTGGAATGAATTTTCTTAGCGGAAAAATTGCCTGTTACTGCCTGGGACAGAATTATTCTTCTGTCAAGTTATTTTAATTTTCTCTGGACAAAACCTATATGTTTACAAATCTAGAATCTATTTTTTTTAAAGGTCTCCTAACTCTCAGTTATTAGTTCCATCACTTTGAAGGTAATATTTAAATTTAAAAACTTGACAAACCTCTAGTGATTAGGGTCACTAGATCACGAAGTAGAACTAGTGACCTTACTAGTGATATGTTACCGCCGGGACATTTTCATGTTTCAAAAATATTTTTTGTTGCTTTCTACTAATTAATTAGCGGCTTGGCTTCAGACCTAAAATGATTCGTGCTGTTTATAATAAAATTTAAACAGCTTAGATAAGCTTTCAATAAATATTTTCTTAGTCTGTGACAGCCAAAATTAGATTGTGTCCCGTATCGTTAGAGGTTTTTCCTGTTTTTTTCAAAAAAATAATAATAAAAAAGTACAATAAAAGCCGGGAGCAAAGCACACACACCAAATAACTTGAGGTTTCATTCTAGTTCCATCAATCTGTCAGGGAAACTTGATATAACTCTGGACGTGAGTAAAATCGCAATAAGGGGTTTAATTCACACGTCGTTATCCCTTAGGGGCAAAAGTTAATAAGAAAAGGAAGACAAGGAGGAGAGGGTGGTGAACGGGGTGGAAAAAACAAGCTTGCTAAAACTCAACGCTAATATTTGTATAAGAAAGAGCTGCCCGTGGGAATTTTTGATTTTTTTCTATATATGTACTATATAGTCCACAGACTTTAGGACCAGTAGTCATAGAACAGTATTTACTAAAATCTTAAAACTTAGCACTTCCTAGTGAGTTTGATCTCACAATAATTCAAATTTACTTTAAAAACAAAGAAAAACCAAATAAAAAGTTTGTAACGATATTTTATTTTTTGAAAATCTGGTCCGTGCGGTCATAAGATTTCCGTTAAAAATAGTATCAACTTGTAGTACTGAGTACTTTAAATAATCAGGGGCGTGCCCATGCATCGTGACCTATTTTTATTTCAGTCTCATAAATAAATTTAAATACATTGCATCCGAAAATCAGAGGTTAATTTATTTTACTATTCAATTAGGGTTTAGGGACGCAGCAATGCTATTTGTCCAGCTAATATAAATACTAATTTATTACAACCGAATAAATAAAATATAATGTGAGGTTATTGGCCTGCATGTGAGTGTGATTTTGATCTTCCACTAGTTACATTAAAGTTGCACCGAGTGCAACTTTTTGACATTACAAAACCAGTGTCAGTTCACTACCAGTGCGACACTCATTCTCCCAATGGAATACGCTATAAATTGTTTTAAGAGTATACCCACTTATGGCAAATTCTTTTGGGAAAAAAGTGCAGCAATTTTTGTTTTCTTATAGCAACTGACTAGCTCAGTGTTACACTCAGCGCACATTTTTCGCCACGGATTCTCAGAGCTTATATTGCATTAGTGCACTTTCGTATTCTTATAAATTGTTTTGAGAGTATACCCACTTATGGCAAATACTTTTGGGAAAAAAGTGCAGCAATTTTTGTTTTCTTTTAGCAACTGACTAGCTCAGTGTTGCACTCAGTGCACATTTTTCGCCACGGACTCTCAGAGCTTAGTGCACTTTCGTATTCTTGTGAAACTGCACTGGGGAAATTTTTTGACGGCTCCAAAATAGTGTCCGCGGACCACGAGTAGCGCACTAATTTTCGGAGAAGGATTCACTATAAGAAATTTAAAATTGCAGCATTTTAGTTTTCCTGAAAATAAATCTTTCTTTTAGTACATCCTGCTGATTTTATGACGCAATCAAACTATATATTATTGTTGCAATTTCACAAACAGAAACACTCGATTTGAACTCGTGTGTTTCGAAACTCGGTTATAGAAAGTCGTGTCATTCCCATAAGGCGGTTGTCGTATCCAATTGAAGACATACATTAAAGTTTTGCGAAAGTTTTTAAGTGGAGTTCGGTCTAAAGTTGGCAATAAACTCCCGCGCGCACTTAGATACGGTATTGAAAGACATGAAACATGGCTTCCTAAAGTAGTTTTGAGCTGTTGTTTGCCTCGCCATTTTTCGATTTTTCATGGAAAAGACACTACATACAGGCATTGAAAGTCAAACTTTTACATCAGTTATTACAGAACTGGTTCAGTTATATCATGTTTTAGTCTACGTATGTACAGGGTGGGCCACAGTCCATGTTTTTTGCTAGTTTTAGGTATTTCTAGCCGAGATTCATAAAAACAATTTTTGAGACTCGTCGCTTTAAATATCGAAACCGCTTCTTGATAGACCTCGTAGTTTTTTAGCTACAAGGGGATCTTGATAAGTCTGCATTTATGAAGGTGGCCTGTAACTTTTTTATTTATGAAAATTTCATTTTGGCGTAAGATATGAAGTTTTTTGATGGAGAATCCAATTGTAAAACTAAATTTTATCCATTTGATTATTGAGATATAACAACAAATTTTAATTTTTTTATGGAGTGACCCGCTTTTTGTTTTTGACACATAGCAGGTTGTTACGCACTTTTCAAGATATTTCGCAATTTGCGGGAAATAAAATTAAAAAAAAAACATTTAAATTGTTTTCTGTGTCATATTAAAATAAAAAATAAAATACACTTTTATTTCAATTAAGATTTTTTTACATTAAACTCAATTCAATGTTCAAATTGGCGGCCGTTTGGTTCAGACACAAACCAAAACTTTCTTTCTTAGAAATTCAAAATCTTGACGGGTGTAATTCACCTAAAAGCTTGACGAATAGCAGCCCCCAACTCTTCCCCGGTAAAAGCGTAGTCTCGGCAGTGCCCCGCCAAGTACGCGCGGAAACTGCTGTACCATCTTTTCTTTAAACATTTCAGCCTATATTTGACCTATCTAAAAATCTACATTGGAATGAGCTACGAAACTCAAACTTTGCACAGTCGTAGATCTTTATAGTGGTAACAATCCCTCAAAATTTCATGCACTTCCATAAAGTAGTAAAGTAGTTAGGAAATTTCATGAAACGTCGAAATAGCCCATTCCCTCACTCAATCATCTCACTGTAATTTCAAACCCTTGGAAAAAATCAAAAAACCCGAAAATTCTAATTCACTCCTCTCCCCCATACATTTAAATTTATGTAAAAGTAACATTGCCCACTTCCAGAGGCGCTAGAGAGCTGAGCTTTGGCAGACTGATAGAAAATATAATAAAACTGTAGGAAAAAAATTTAAAAACCCCGAAATTTTAATTTGCTTCCCTCCTCTATAAATGAAAAGTTATGTAAAATTAACATTGCCTACTTCCAGGAACACTCGAGAGCTGAGCTTTAGATCGCCAATAGGAACTATGATAAAACTATAAAAGAAAATAAAAAAATCCCAAGTTTGAATTAACTTCTCTCCCCTATAAATGCAAAGTTATGTAAAAGTAACATTCTCCGCCAAACTGATAGAAACTACGATAAAACTATAGGGAAAACTTAATAAACACCAAAATTTTAGTTTATTTTCCTCCCCTATAAATGTAAAGTTATGTAAAATGTACATTGCCTACTTCCAGGAACACTCAGAGCTGAGAGATTTTAAAGGCTGATAGGAACTATAATAAAACCATAGGAAAATAAAAATAAAACTCAAAATTTTTAATAAGGCATTGCAAAAGTTTTGAATAATATTCCGCTTACTTTACTACTTTAAAACTTAAATACTATCCAAATCCTTTAAAAAAGGAGTGAAATCATAACAAAAACATTTCATGTAAAAAAAGCCAAGTACGCAAAAGTGGTATTCCGTAAAAAGAATTGAGATAAAAGTAAAGCCAATTTCTCCAATACAAATTTCAAAATGAAAGATTCTTACTAGTTTGGAAATGTTTTTCTAAACTTGGCTATTATGGCTATTAGGCACAGTGCTAAATTGAACATAAAGAAGTTTGGCTAGAACAGCAAAGTTTAAAAAAACATTTCCAAACTAGTAAGAACCTTTCATTTTGTCATTTGTATTAAAGAACTTGGTTTACTTTTATCTCAATTCTTTTTACGGAATACCACTTTCGCGTACTTGGCTTTTTTGTACATGAAATGTTTTTGTTATGATTAAATCTTTCATCTTGTCCTATATCCAGTGAACTAGACCTCTATTGCCTATCCAGCGTGCCTCATCAGCTAGCTTAAAAACATCGAATTTGGCCCACCCTGTATGATGGGAGAAAATTTAATAGGAAACTCAGATATTAATAAAGATAGTGACGTGCGGGTTTCACCTTGATATCCTGTTTTTTGAATTTCAACAAACCCTTATGTCGACTATCCGTCATTTATGTCTTATGACGAAGGAAATTACGGGAATCTGATTCCAACTTTTTGACGATAAGTTTGTGGCAACTTTAAAAGGTACAAAGAAAATTTGAAAGATTTACTATTTAAATGAAAAAAAAAAAATAAAACAAAACAAAAAAGGCCAAAAGGTAAGCTTCAAAACATTTTAGCATAATCCACCAATTTGTGAAACCTCGAGCCCAACAATTTTCTAAAAAAATATTCAAAAATCGTCGGTTAATAAAAAATGTATTCAAACTCGTACATTATTATGCCCGCCGCACACATCAGACTATAAAATTTCTCGCATACAACACACACAGGGGCGGATCTACGGAGGGCTTAGGGGGCCGGGGACCCCCCAACTAATTTAGGTAAAAATAATTTATGCCTAAATTTAGCAGTGCTTCGGGTGGTAAAAAAGACAGGACACAATATTTTTTGTTATTACATTCGAAATTTTATTAAAACAAACTGCACTAGGAAGGTCCGTCGTCCTAAAACTTTACGTTTTAAAGAGGCTCGTTTATTCATACGGTCCAAAAATGTTTACGATTTTTTTTAATATGTAGAAAGACACCTCTTCTGTCGCGCACTGCGAGGTACGAATCTTTAAAATCGGTTTAGTGTTTCCCAAAAATAACGCTTGTTTAATTTTCTTCCCGAATCTGTCTGTATTCATTTTCTCAAAAAATTTGTTAATACTGAAACGATTTCAATTAAATAGAAAGCATCATGGCACAGAATCAGACCTAATTTTTTCAAAAGGCTCATTTAAACTTATTTTTTGACAAGCTAAAAGCTCTACATATGCATATATTCCAGTGATATTCCAATACTCCCTGTTACCTATTTACATTTTGATGCAAACATTCAGAAATAAAGGTACGAAAAATGCACAGATACCAAATTTGCATAGATAGAGTTTTTGTCAACTGTACGCCGATGATTTGACGTAACGAATACAAGAATAAAATAATATTCGTGCGTAAAATTATAACCAATCAGGACATTTTATCTTAAGGGCCGGAAAGAGGATAGACTTATACCCATTGATATTGCTGTTTCAAATAGGTTTGCATTCTGCATCGTAAGATACCGTAGGTATTGCAATAATACGTACTATATGGAAATAATATTCATATGTCTTTGAAAGCAACCAATCAGGTCTTTTTTGCTTAAAGACCTCAAGGCCCTCATGTTTGCATCATAAATGAGCAGTTACCATGGGTATTGGAATATTATGTATATGTATATATGCCGCGCGCAAGAATGTGTTAAATATTGAATTCAGTTAAGTGGTTCCCGAAAAATTAATTTTTGGTTAAACCATTGTTTTAGAGATTATACGATTGATTTACCAATTCTGTCTGCATTAATTTATTTATAAATTAATAATAAAAGTCCGGAAAGGACCTGCCCTTAGTCTCGTGCTAACGGCAACTAATGAACCGATCGCATTCTCGCCTTTTTTAAAATGCAGTTCTTTTCCTCACCGCTTTATACAATCTGCGACATTTGTAACAATACTCCAGCTATCGATATATTTAATACCAATTTAAAACAGCTCAGAAATACGCACTTGCAAAATAATGCCTAAAAGTCCAACCTATTCTTGTACATCTAATTAATGCTTAAGACTACCTTTACTTGTATGCTACTTTTATTGTATATTTATGTAACTCTCATTTATTCCTGTCATTGTAATTGGGTTCGCCCGTAATGATATGGTAAATAAAAATAAAAATAAAATAAAAAAATAAAAATAAAATTTTTAAAATAAATAAGTAAATGACAGAACCACTACACCGATTTAAACGATTCGTGCACCGCACCGTGAACCGTCTTACGCGACGGAGGCGAATCTTTCCTACCAATTCAAAATAGTCAATCTTGGATTTTAATACAGCGAACAAAACTATTTTTGTCCAAACGGCTGATCAATTGTGTGCAACATGCAGTTTCCATTAAAATCGGAGGTATAGTTCAAAATTCATATAAAAAATATTTTGATCGGCTTTTTTTGGCCCACCCTGTGCAATACTATCTTGGATTAGCTTTTATAATTCAGTTTTATTATTGCTCCCCCTCCTAATTTTTTGGGGCCTTGATCCGCCACTTTACACACACATACAATCTATGGTTGAATTTTTACATAAACTCCACCCCTCGGGCCTTTTTTCCGTTTAGAAACACGACTTCCATTACAAAAAAGGCGCTTCTTTCTTTATACGTGCAAACCTTTTTCTAAATATGCACAAAAATACGGAATTTGGAGAAAAGTGGGATCAGATTCTCATCATACAAGCTAAATAAAATTCATCTAAAGGGGACCATCCAGCTATTTACGTATTAGAAGGTATATAGTAAAATAATCTTTTGTGTAAATTTTTTTTTTACACCTGAAATTTTCCGAGAACATTTTTTTCCTTATTGATTTTTATCTTCCACACTTTTCCTTGTTTTTCACGACATTTTGTGAAACCTTACCTTTTTATGTCTTTAACACGTTGTATTTTTTTTAAATCAAAATATTTATTTTTAAATTAAATAATAATTTATATTGCTATTAATATTTAATTACCTAATTGTTATATTAATATGTACAGGGTGTCTCATTACATTTTTTCCTACCCTTTTAGACCTTTATTAATTGATATAGAAATACACAAGAAATTGTGTTCGAATTCGCGAAATTTTTACTTTTAAATTGTATCTTGACTTTATTCCTGATGCTTACCATATTTGACATATTATATTATTTAATTAATAATTTAGGTTTGGAACATATTTTCAAAAAATACCCGATATGTCGTAGTTTAGAGCCATAGTTTCTGAGATATTAGCAAATATTTTTTAAATTATTAAAAAGATAACAGTGCCGCTGTTCTGTTAATTTTAGTATCCTTATTCCATTATATGTTAGTTGCCATGTATCAACAGTGACAATGACATGATGTGACACGACATATAAACTTTGTTGTCGTTACCGGTTGTCATTTTGAGCGTCATTAAACAAAAATATTTGTCATTGTCACTGTTTATACATGGGGACAAACATAGTTCGAAATAAGGACACTGAAATTAAGACAAAAAAAGTAATAATGTTATTTTTTTATCATTTAAAAAATTATCGCTAATATTTCAGAAACTATTTGGTAAAACTGCGACATATGGGGTATATTTGGAAAGTATATTTCAAGCCTAATCTATTAATTAAATAATATAAAGAGCATCCAATTTACAAAAACTATAAATTTGAGCGCCTGTCAAATACGGTAAGCATCAGTAATAAAGTCAAGATGCAATTTAAAAGTAAAAATTTCGCGAAATCGAACACAATTTCTTTTATATTCCTATATCAATTATTAGTGGTGTAAAAGGGTGGGAAAAAATATAATGAGACATCCTGTACTCCTGTTCGAATTTAACTACATTTATCTTATAACTAATCTTTAAACCATTAGAGCCTACATGCTCAGACAGGAAAACTTCGTCCATTGTACGTACATTGGACGAAGTCATCGGACGAACCGTCAATCCGAGGAATACATACATACGTACATTTTAAGTCCATTTTAATATACTACTATATTTGGGGAATCTAATTCTATTTTTTTAAAGAAACTAACCCATGCCCACCCAAATCCGCCATCAAATCACTCAAAATTTATCAAAAAATTCTACTAAAATAATTGAAATGTATTGTACAGGGCGTAAATTGAAACATCCATTTTCCACGCATAAAAACAAAACAAGTAATAACTTATGGCCTGTGCCAGGCACAAAATTTCTTTGATTCTTCCTATATAAGCAACGGTAAATATCCAACATTTGCCCTATCTCTTAAGTCATGAATCAATTCGAAAAAACTCTTGTTTCAAGTCGAGAAAAAACTTGTTTTGATTTGATAAAATGATTGTCTTGTATACTTTATGATAGTTTATTATTTTTTTAGTTTAAGTAATTCTTTGTTTAATTTTAAAAGTCTTTAGGTTAATTAATACATTCAAAAAAACTTAAATACTTGATTGGAAAAACGGTTTTTTTTGTTATAAAATACTGTGTCTCTTTTCAAAACTAGATATCAAGAGAAACAAAATATTGTCCGAAAGCAGTCGCCCGCCCGCCGGCGCCGGCCATTAGCTTTTTGAATTGAGGCAAAATAATTTTATCAAAAACATAATTTTTCTAAATTTGATATCGGTTTTTTTTTTGTGTGCATGGCAAGATAGAGCGGGCATGATGCTAAAATCCCTCTAGATCGGAATTGAACTGCAGAGCCCAAAAGGCCCAACGCACCGTACCGAAATCTTCGTATTTTCGTGGCCCTCTGAACAGGTCCTTATTTTGCATAAGAATGTTCACATTTGAATATAAAATATATCGACTACGACGACGGTAAACATTTTCTAGTTATACCGAATGCCGAATATCTTTATGTGCCTGTAGATAATGCGTGAATAGGCTCTTTATTCTTTTGTTTTAAGAACAACGTGTCGCTTAGTCGTTAGCATATTATCTGGCATAAAATAGTTCGAATCAGTAGTTTTAACGACGATTCGTGTTTTACAGCACACACTGGTACACCGACGCGTGCTCTAGGACTATTCGCAAAACCTAGTGTCCCACTATCTTGAGATATTCGGACAAATTCAGGAATGACATTAATTTTTAAATCTTTTTAATTAGATATTGTTTTCGACATCAACAAGCCTTAATTACATGTAAGACAAGGTCAGGAACAAGTAAAACTTATGGCAACGCAGAGACTTGTTTTTAGGCATATTTTCAGGATCGCTGTATTTAAATAAAAGTTGTATTCGGCTAATCTGTCCTATAAGTCACTAACATTGGAAACAAATTTAACAAACTATTTTTAAAAAACACACTGTGTAATTTGAATTTGTAACGATTTTCTAAGTCGACGTATCTCTGGCATAAGCTGGTGTTTTGTCTCTTTGTCTGAAGCGTTTAAAGCACACTCTGTCCCTTCCTTTAGAAAGCGCTTTAGCTTTGGAATTCAGACCAATCAACGGAAAGTTGGAAGTACGAACAGGGTGGCTTACACTGAGACAAAAAAGTCGTTGGAACGCATTCTTTAGCTGATTTTCGTAGGCTTCACTTCGCTTGGTTTAAGGTTTTTTTTTAACTGGCGAAATGTTAAATTTTGTAAATTATTTTAACTAATATAAACTATTTTTTATTCATGTTTTGATCTATGCTTTTAGAGTTTATTTTAATTTTAAACCTTTTTATTATTGCTGTTTCCAATATTTTGTTTGTTATAATGTTTTTTAACATCAAATACAAACCCTTCGTTGCTCTAAAATCCATATGTTTAATTAATATAAAATCCCAAACCTAAACAGTAGTACTAATGATTGAATAAATTTAATAACTTTTAATACTTTTATCAGTAATTTAAATTTTTGCACGAATTGGTAGCTTGCAACGTTCAACCCTTGGCCACTCGATTTGACAGTACCACTGCCAATAACAGATTAGCCGAGTACAACTTTTATTAAAATACAGCGATCCTGAAACTATGCCTAAAAAAAAGTCGCTGCGTTGCCATACATTTTATTTGTTCTTAACCTAGTCTTACATGTAATTAATGCTTGTTATTGCCGAAAACAATATTTAATTAAAAATATTTAAAAACTTATAAATAGCAAAAATACCATTTATATTCAAATCCGGTTTTGTTACACTGGGCTTGTCGCGACTCTTATTTATATTTAAATAAGTATGTCAACCTACAGGGACCCTAACAAAACCTAAACAAAGACACCCTAACCTGCACCGGGTATTTCGCGTCAAATCGCTTGCGCGTCAAATCGCTTTTGGCAAATCGCACACCTGCGCCGAATGGGCCGCGATAAAACGGCGGCACTGAATAATTCAAAAAAATCTCTTTTTAATTATATAGGGACACTGAGAAGGTACTTAAAAATTATTTATTTATGAAAAAATCTCGGTTCATTCATGATCTGCAAATTTTACCTTAAATACCGAGCTATTTTTTTGAGCAATTAAAAATGCGGTTACCAGATTTTTGGCATACTCCGTAGTTTTTATTATACGGGTGTTTATTGAAAATATTGTAATAAGTTAAACAAATCTTTATGGCAACTTACTTTAAGGAAAAAACGACTCGGCAAATTTTTTACCGAAGCTGTAGTTTTTAACGTATCATTTGAAATAATAAAAAAAAATACGTACCTGGAAAATTTTTCTCACAACAAAAATTCCTTTACGTTGGTGATTATAGCCGAGGAACTTGCCTTGCGCCTAATCGTTATAAATTCGCTAAATTTAGGGACATTTTTAAAGAAAGGAACTATACGTCGCGGCCGAGGCCGCGGCTGTTTCAGCGCCGCGGGTTTGGCGCAAGTGTACGATACGTCGCGAGCCGGTTCAGTTGGGCTTGCTTAGGTTTGGTTGGGTTTTGTTAGGCTAGGTATGTTTTGGTTAAGTTTGGCTGGTTTGGTTTGATGTAAGTTGGTATCTTAAACGCTGGCACCGATTCAGCTCGCGCCGAATCGGGTACCCACTAAGCACAAAATCGTAAAAAACGTTAAATAAATGTTGAAAAAAAACACATATTTGGGTTAAAATTAAGTCAACTTTTGACATTAAAAAAACATGTAGAAAATCCTAACGAAAATTTCCTGTCAAAGCATTACCAAAAATATATTTCTTAATAACGTTAAGAAACCAGCATTAAAAAAACCATAATTTCACTCACATTAAAAATAATTCCATCAATATATGGTTATTTTTATAATGTTTTTCCTAGATCTCACTTCTAACGTTGAATTTAAGATATATGAAGCTAATAAATGTTTTGTTTTTTAAACATTAAAAAAATTTATACTATAGAGGGCGCGATGGCAGCGCCCTCTATAGTATAGCAGTCCCACTACCTGAGTTTCGCTGCGAGTTGATACGAGTCGGTAGCAAAGACGCTTTTTGTAGTTTTGGTTAAAATATTTGCATTTTGCAGAAACAATCATGGCAAATTTAAAGCACAATTATTAATATTGATAGTGAATACATATTTTGATCGGAATATTACTCCAGTTGTGTGGGAAAGAGAAGTTAAAGAACAACAAATGTGTGTGCAGTAATCTAAATGAAGCACCACAAAATCAGGTAAGAAAAAGTAAACAAAAGAAAAAAAATGGTTTTGTATGAAATATCGCATACCTATAGGTAATCAGACAGGGAATGCGACAATTCACCGCGGAAGATAGCCGCCGGACCGTTTGAGGCAGAATTATATAATAATAATAAATCGTCTTTATTGATAAATAAATGTTACATAAGCGAGGTTTAGCAAACTGCTACTTCGCAAGCCTCGCAGCGGGACCAAACGAATGCTTCGTTTGCATTCATGCTAAAGTGAATACGCGACTTGAAATTGTTTGCCTTGTATTCGCTTGAGCATGAAATGTTTGGCCTCGTAGCCAGGCACTTACTACAAAATTATTGTTTACATAGAATTTTAAATTTTATTTTCAGAAGCTACGAGCCGAATTGCCTTTACTGAGTGTCGAGTTCACGAAAACCTCAACGGACTGTTGCTGCCCTGCGTTTCCAAAATAGAAGAATTTTATTTACATTATTTATGTTGCCTTATCTTTAGAGATATTTAAAAAAAAAATTTTTTTATTGTTAAAAAAACATTTATTTTTCAGTGTTAGAAAAACATTTCTTTTTCACTGTTAAAAATCAATACTTTTTTTACGTTCGAAAAACACTTAAAAAAAAACGTTATAAAAACATAAGATTATTTTTCTAACGTCAGAGAACGGGTTATTAAGCTTCTTTTTCACTATGAATATGACGTTAGAACTAACATCCAACCTAACGTTATGGTTTTAACATACATTATTTTGACGTTATTAAAATGTTTTTGTGTTTAGTGGGTACTAGATCCAAGATTTGCAAATATTTCAATTTTAGGTTTTAACAGCAATTCATCGATTTTTGGAATTTCGATTTTTTGAATTTTCTCTCGTAGTTAAAAACTACAAGGGCTAGAAAAAACTTTTGACATACTTTTTCTTGTCTTAAAATTTTAGAAGCAATGTAAAATCTTTAGGCCTGTATCTTTTATAATAACGAACTTTCATACCTATATCTTTGTAATAATTTTGTAAGAAAATACAGAGGGAATAGATAAAGTTACAAGAACACAAGAAACAAACAAAAACTTCTGCAAAAACCGGTACAAATGGAGGGTAAAAGATTTGTATAAAGCAACTTTTTTCTAATCAGCACATCCAGAAATAAAGCAATTAGCACCAACTAACAACTAACAGACAGATAAATGGACAGATGCAATTTCAGAAACTTTCCCTCTCGGAAATCTCATCAGGTTGAAACCCACATGTCACATACGAACGCGCGTTGGCAAGCAAGCTGAAAGTGTCCCCGGACTAATTAGTTGATTGTGTTCAACCATCCCCCTGAAACCATCCCTCGGATATGCAGTCATTAGCACCACATACACACGCCCAATTTTCAGGAGTATACGCAGCCATTTTAACCCCAGCAGCAAGCTTCCGAAAAAAGGAAAAACTATGTAACTCTAAAAACTAAGCTTAGTATCTGGAACAAGTACTAAAGCCAGTAACTAATATTGAATTAACGGAAGCGTGTGGACTTCAAGATTTAGTACTTGAGCAAATACTCCGTTTAGTTGTTTTGAGTAAGTAGTTTAGTCAAGTGAATAGAAGCAGGCTCTGTTTACTTGAGCAAGTGGCTTCCTCCACTCTTTTTTTTCGACTGGCGGAAGCGAGCTGAATGCGTGTAGGCAGAATCACAGAAGACCACGGTTCGGTCCGCTTTGCAGACCAGAAGACTTTCTCCCGTGCTAAGCTCTGAGAAGTATTACAGGCACCTTAAACTGTGCGGCCAAACATTTTTATTAGTTTTTAGGTTTGACATAGATGGCGCTCTTTACAAAATATTGATTTGCTTTTTGGAATCAATACTTAGGTTTTTACAAAAAGGGCCAAGATTTCCATACTAAGCAAGAAGGTTGCTGTTGTAAATTAGCATAACCAATTTGGATAATATATGCTAATTACAGTTGCGACTTTCTTACAGAGTACTTAAAGACAAAATTAAAGATTTAAAAAATCAAAGAACTTTAATTTTGCCTGTTTCTTGGTCCTTTTTATAGTCTGATTTTCCTTTATGGTGTTTTTGACAACTTTGACTAATTTCATAGTGTCCATTGACTTGACTACCGGCATGGGCCTAAATTGCCATTATATCAAGCTTTTATCGCAATTGACCAAACACAAGTAAGAATTTAATGAGCAAAATAGGGATGAAAATAGAATTTCGGTTTGGTAAGTCCGGACACATGCAACATCGCAAAAATATTCTATTTGCTTGTCTTGGATAAAAAAGGGCAGTGGCGTGCGGCGCAAAATAAAAATTTTGAATTCCACTAGAATTTTTTTATCAACAATTTTCTGTTTGGATAATAAGTAATTCATGAATACTTACTTGTGTATACTGTGTTTACAAAATTCTCTTCAGTAAAAAAAAAGAATAAGAAGAATTTCTAAGCATGCTAAGTGCAGTGGATGTATTAAAATTATTGTTTTCATCTTAGAACTTTACAAATGTTGTACCCTCCAAGTAAAATATTTTTTTTCTTTGAACAAGGGTCTTCTTCAACTCTTCTCTTCTTGGGTGGACTACAAGTTATGCTCGAGTCAGATGAAATTTCGGAACTAAAAATTTCAATTCGGAATGGGACAACTGGGCGCCGGACCAACTCGTCGCCGCCAACAGGGCGCCACGCCGGGCCTAATGGGCGCCGGGCCAACTCAGCGCCGGACTACTTTTTTTCGATAAAATGTGCAGATAAAAAACAAAATAAATATGTTATTTATACAAAAATTTCAACATCCATTAAGTCGAGTATTGAAATTTGGTAGGTATAGTGTTCTGCGACTTGAAACACCGTCATTCGATACATATCGATGCATAAATAAGAAAGTCCGCCATTTTGGATCCGCCATTTTAATTTTTTTAAGTTTGTTTTTCATCTGCACATTTTATCAAGAAAAAATATTGTAGTCCGGCGCCCAGTTGGCTCGGCGCCCAGTTGTCCCGCCGCCCAGTTGGCCCGCCGCCCAGTTGGTGGCGCCGAGTTGGCGGCGCCCAGTTGGCCTAGACTGCAACACATTTCAGGGGTCTGGTACGTTTTACCACCTTTCTTAAAACTACGAAGTTTCTTGAAAAATTATAATTTTAGACCTTTTTATAGTGATTTCTAAAAAAAAAATTGCGAAAATCGTATATTTTGTTAAAAAAATTGAAATTGAAAAATTCTTAAAACCCCAATAAAACCCATACAAATTGCTACAAAAGAAGCATTTTCTCATTTCAAACTGAAACAAAACGGTCCCTGACGTCTATCAGCTGTTAACAAAAACTTGAAATAACTAAGGTTCATCTGATCGAAATCGGGTCAGTTTTTTTGGTCCTTTTATGAAAATGCAAAATTTTTAAAGAAGCATGAAATTCAAAACAAAATCGAGAAAATTATGATTCCTACATTTTTACAATTAAAAATTAGTTTAATTGAACATTATATCAATTTTTATTCCTTAAAACACTAAAAATTAATAATTATTTACTTTTTTAAAATTTATCGAAGGTCTAACCGAACAAAACCAAACTGAACCGATCCGTATCGAAATGAACCAAATCAAACCGAATCTAACGGTTCGGTTTGGTTCAGTTCGATTTGGTTAAACTAAACCGTACCTAACTGAATGTAGCTAAACCTAACCGAAACAAACTGAACCTAGCGGAACCTAACCAAACATAATCAAACTGAACCAAACCTAGCCGAACAAAACTGAACTTAACCGAACCGATTCGAAACGAACCGAACCGAACCAGACCGAGTCTGGCTGAACCTAACCAAAACAAATTAAACCTAGCCGAACCTAACCAAACATAATCAAACTGAACCAAACCTACCCGAACCAAACCGAACCGAACCGAGTCGAACCAACCAAACCAAACCAAACCGTTAGATTCGGTTTGGTTCGGTTCGATTTGGTTAAACTAAACCGAACCTAACCGAATGTAGCTAAACCTAACCTAAACAATCCTAGCGGAACCTAACCGAACATAATCAAACTGAACCAACCTAACCCACCTAACCCAACCTAACCCAACCTAACCCAACCAAACCCAACCTAACCCAACCTAACCCAACCTAACCCAACCTAACCCAACCTAACCCAACCTAACCCAACCTAACCCAACCTAACCCAACCTAACCCAACCTAACCCAACCTAACCCAACCTAACCCAACCTAACCCAACCTAACCCAACCTAACCCAACCTAACCCAACCTAACCCAACCTAACCCAACCTAACCCAACCTAACCCAACCTAACCCAACCTAACCCAACCTAACCCAACCTAACCCAACCTAACCCAACCTAACCCAACCTAACCCAACCTAACCCAACCTAACCCAACCTAACCCAACCTAACCCAACCTAACCCAACCTAACCCAACCTAACCCAACCTAACCCAACCTAACCCAACCTAACCCAACCTAACCCAACCTAACCCAACCTAACCCAACCTAACCCAACCTAACCCAACCTAACCCAACCTAACCCAACCTAACCCAACCTAACCCAACCTAACCCAACCTAACCCAACCTAACCCAACCTAACCCAACCTAACCCAACCTAACCCAACCTAACCCAACCTAACCCAACCTAACCCAACCTAACCCAACCTAACCCAACCTAACCCAACCTAACCCAACCTAACCCAACCTAACCCAACCTAACCCAACCTAACCCAACCTAACCCAACCTAACCCAACCTAACCCAACCTAACCCAACCTAACCCAACCTAACCCAACCTAACCCAACCTAACCCAACCTAACCCAACCTAACCCAACCTAACCCAACCTAACCCAACCTAACCCAACCTAACCCAACCTAACCCAACCTAACCCAACCTAACCCAACCTAACCCAACCTAACCCAACCTAACCCAACCTAACCCAACCTAACCCAACCTAACCCAACCTAACCCAACCTAACCCAACCTAACCCAACCTAACCCAACCTAACCCAACCTAACCCAACCTAACCCAACCTAACCCAACCTAACCCAACCTAACCCAACCTAACCCAACCTAACCCAACCTAACCCAACCTAACCCAACCTAACCCAACCTAACCCAACCTAACCCAACCTAACCCAACCTAACCCAACCTAACCCAACCTAACCCAACCTAACCCAACCTAACCCAACCTAACCCAACCTAACCCAACCTAACCCAACCTAACCCAACCTAACCCAACCTAACCCAACCTAACCCAACCTAACCCAACCTAACCCAACCTAACCCAACCTAACCCAACCTAACCCAACCTAACCCAACCTAACCCAACCTAACCCAACCTAACCCAACCTAACCCAACCTAACCCAACCTAACCCAACCTAACCCAACCTAACCCAACCTAACCCAACCTAACCCAACCTAACCCAACCTAACCCAACCTAACCCAACCTAACCCAACCTAACCCAACCTAACCCAACCTAACCCAACCTAACCCAACCTAACCCAACCTAACCCAACCTAACCCAACCTAACCCAACCTAACCCAACCTAACCCAACCTAACCCAACCTAACCCAACCTAACCCAACCTAACCCAACCTAACCCAACCTAACCCAACCTAACCCAACCTAACCCAACCTAACCCAACCTAACCCAACCTAACCCAACCTAACCCAACCTAACCCAACCTAACCCAACCTAACCCAACCTAACCCAACCTAACCCAACCTAACCCAACCTAACCCAACCTAACCCAACCTAACCCAACCTAACCCAACCTAACCCAACCTAACCCAACCTAACCCAACCTAACCCAACCTAACCCAACCTAACCCAACCTAACCCAACCTAACCCAACCTAACCCAACCTAACCCAACCTAACCCAACCTAACCCAACCTAACCCAACCTAACCCAACCTAACCCAACCTAACCCAACCTAACCCAACCTAACCCAACCTAACCCAACCTAACCCAACCTAACCCAACCTAACCCAACCTAACCCAACCTAACCCAACCTAACCCAACCTAACCCAACCTAACCCAACCTAACCCAACCTAACCCAACCTAACCCAACCTAACCCAACCTAACCCAACCTAACCCAACCTAACCCAACCTAACCCAACCTAACCCAACCTAACCCAACCTAACCCAACCTAACCCAACCTAACCCAACCTAACCCAACCTAACCCAACCTAACCCAACCTAACCCAACCTAACCCAACCTAACCCAACCTAACCCAACCTAACCCAACCTAACCCAACCTAACCCAACCTAACCCAACCTAACCCAACCTAACCCAACCTAACCCAACCTAACCCAACCTAACCCAACCTAACCCAACCTAACCCAACCTAACCCAACCTAACCCAACCTAACCCAACCTAACCCAACCTAACCCAACCTAACCCAACCTAACCCAACCTAACCCAACCTAACCCAACCTAACCCAACCTAACCCAACCTAACCCAACCTAACCCAACCTAACCCAACCTAACCCAACCTAACCCAACCTAACCCAACCTAACCCAACCTAACCCAACCTAACCCAACCTAACCCAACCTAACCCAACCTAACCCAACCTAACCCAACCTAACCCAACCTAACCCAACCTAACCCAACCTAACCCAACCTAACCCAACCTAACCCAACCTAACCCAACCTAACCCAACCTAACCCAACCTAACCCAACCTAACCCAACCTAACCCAACCTAACCCAACCTAACCCAACCTAACCCAACCTAACCCAACCTAACCCAACCTAACCCAACCTAACCCAACCTAACCCAACCTAACCCAACCTAACCCAACCTAACCCAACCTAACCCAACCTAACCCAACCTAACCCAACCTAACCCAACCTAACCCAACCTAACCCAACCTAACCCAACCTAACCCAACCTAACCCAACCTAACCCAACCTAACCCAACCTAACCCAACCTAACCCAACCTAACCCAACCTAACCCAACCTAACCCAACCTAACCCAACCTAACCCAACCTAACCCAACCTAACCCAACCTAACCCAACCTAACCCAACCTAACCCAACCTAACCCAACCTAACCCAACCTAACCCAACCTAACCCAACCTAACCCAACCTAACCCAACCTAACCCAACCTAACCCAACCTAACCCAACCTAACCCAACCTAACCCAACCTAACCCAACCTAACCCAACCTAACCCAACCTAACCCAACCTAACCCAACCTAACCCAACCTAACCCAACCTAACCCAACCTAACCCAACCTAACCCAACCTAACCCAACCTAACCCAACCTAACCCAACCTAACCCAACCTAACCCAACCTAACCCAACCTAACCCAACCTAACCCAACCTAACCCAACCTAACCCAACCTAACCCAACCTAACCCAACCTAACCCAACCTAACCCAACCTAACCCAACCTAACCCAACCTAACCCAACCTAACCCAACCTAACCCAACCTAACCCAACCTAACCCAACCTAACCCAACCTAACCCAACCTAACCCAACCTAACCCAACCTAACCCAACCTAACCCAACCTAACCCAACCTAACCCAACCTAACCCAACCTAACCCAACCTAACCCAACCTAACCCAACCTAACCCAACCTAACCCAACCTAACCCAACCTAACCCAACCTAACCCAACCTAACCCAACCTAACCCAACCTAACCCAACCTAACCCAACCTAACCCAACCTAACCCAACCTAACCCAACCTAACCCAACCTAACCCAACCTAACCCAACCTAACCCAACCTAACCCAACCTAACCCAACCTAACCCAACCTAACCCAACCTAACCCAACCTAACCCAACCTAACCCAACCTAACCCAACCTAACCCAACCTAACCCAACCTAACCCAACCTAACCCAACCTAACCCAACCTAACCCAACCTAACCCAACCTAACCCAACCTAACCCAACCTAACCCAACCTAACCCAACCTAACCCAACCTAACCCAACCTAACCCAACCTAACCCAACCTAACCCAACCTAACCCAACCTAACCCAACCTAACCCAACCTAACCCAACCTAACCCAACCTAACCCAACCTAACCCAACCTAACCCAACCTAACCCAACCTAACCCAACCTAACCCAACCTAACCCAACCTAACCCAACCTAACCCAACCTAACCCAACCTAACCCAACCTAACCCAACCTAACCCAACCTAACCCAACCTAACCCAACCTAACCCAACCTAACCCAACCTAACCCAACCTAACCCAACCTAACCCAACCTAACCCAACCTAACCCAACCTAACCCAACCTAACCCAACCTAACCCAACCTAACCCAACCTAACCCAACCTAACCCAACCTAACCCAACCTAACCCAACCTAACCCAACCTAACCCAACCTAACCCAACCTAACCCAACCTAACCCAACCTAACCCAACCTAACCCAACCTAACCCAACCTAACCCAACCTAACCCAACCTAACCCAACCTAACCCAACCTAACCCAACCTAACCCAACCTAACCCAACCTAACCCAACCTAACCCAACCTAACCCAACCTAACCCAACCTAACCCAACCTAACCCAACCTAACCCAACCTAACCCAACCTAACCCAACCTAACCCAACCTAACCCAACCTAACCCAACCTAACCCAACCTAACACAACCTAACCCAACCTAACCCAACCCAAACTAACCCAACCTAACCCAACCCAACCTAACCCAACATAACCCAACCTAACCCAACCTAACACAACCTAACCCAACCTAACCCAACCCAAACTAACCCAACCTAACCCAACCAAACCTAACCCAACATAACCCAACCTAACCAAACGTAACCTACCTAGTTGTTCATAAATATAGTAAAAGTTGTTAGGTTTATGTCCAGGGGGTAACCATTGTCCATAATCGTCGGAAATCGAGTTAGGATTAGTGTATGCCACCATAAACATTTAGTGGCGCGTGAGTGTTTGGTCTTCAAATTTTTTTAGGGAAATTTTTCAAAATCTTTTTTTCCGCACTCTGAGCACCCTAATAAACCGTAATCTGGTCACCCTAATCCATCGCAATCAAAGAAAATTTGTATTCGAAGTGTCACAAATTTTTTGTTGGTTTTTATTCTTCTTTTATATTATGTAGGACAAAATTATTAATTAAACTAAGTGACCTTATTAAGTAAGACAGCATGATGGTCAAATGACATTAGAAGGACATACACATATGATACCGGCCTGTAGACCGGTCGCGGTGGCGTCATATAATAATAAATATATACTTTCGCGATGAAAGACCAAAATTTAACTTAAAATTACTGTAAAGTCCGCAAAAAACATTAAATTTATCGAAATTTATAAAAACATAGATCAGTGTGTGTAACAATTCATCAAGATGTATGAAACTCGACCGTGACATGTCAAAAGTTTGGTTCGAAAAAACAAAACCAACTGGATAAAAATCGGTATGTAAGCATTTAAAAATACTCTGCCAATCTATGGGCACATAAGCTCACACTGGGTACTATAGTTTTAGTGTATCTACTTGAAAGCTAATATAACTAAAAACTGAAGTATATTTTATTGAACTCCAGACTCAATTACCTTTCGTTTGATACCACACAAGCCATGTTTTGACTTAAACTTAAATTTTTCAAATCTACCCCCACCCTTTTTTTAAAAACTAAAATGTATTTTTTTTTAACTCCAGACTCAATTACCTTTCGTTGATATCACACACGCCATATTTTCACTTAAACTCCAATTTTTGAAATATACCCCCACCCTTTTTTTAAAATAAATTAAAATGTATTTTGTTTAACTCCAGACTCAATTACCTTTCGTTTGATATCACACACGCCATATTTCCCCATAAACTCTAATTTTTGAAATCTACCCCCACCCTTTTATTGGGTTTGTGTTCGGTGGATTTTGTTCATTTTTAAATGGGACCATCTCGGCCCAAAACCCAGCCTAGGTACCAAATTTCATTAAAATCGGCCAAGCGGTTTTTGAGTTATGCGCGTTGGTCGTTACAGACAGACAGACAGACAGACATACAGACAGACAGACAGACGGCGCCACAAAAAAGTTTCAAAATCATGTGAAACGCAAAGATATATAAAAATTTTTGAAATCGGAACAACTTTTTTTTTTCGAAAAAATGAGGATCACCATAGCTCACACTACTATAGTATAGTACATGTGTGAGCTAAAATCATTTTTAAGAAAATCAAATACTTTTTGTTAATTTTCATACAATGCAAAAAAACCTTGTTGTAATAAGTTTTGAGTAGGGTGGTAAAACGTATCAGAACCCATTTCAGGACAAATTATTATTAAAAAATAATCTTATAAGTGCGGGGAAGTGACACTTTCTGAATCAAAAGGTGTGAGGGTAAAATCGCACGGTCGCAGAAAAATCTATCTATCGTGACGCTACTGAACTTTCTCGTGTTTTAGCAAAAACTATCCGTCAAGACGACTTACCCATGAAATGTTGTTTTTTTATGGATTTCTTTTCTTCTTTTGCACAAAAAACAATTTCGGACCATGTTTGAACTCAAATAGTTACTTCTAAACTTGTTTTTAAACGTTTTAAGATTTCTTTTTGTAATATTCCCGCACAAAATTCGAAAAAATTCATTTCCGTACTTAGACAACATTGTCTATCAGTTTTCCCTGTATAAACCGACTTACAGGTAAAATCACTCAAAATACGGCAGGTGGATTAAAGGTAGCCAGCTGCTTTTCTGTCGCACTTATGTCGTCAGTGTGAAAGAGATAAAAGTACCCATATATTATCTAGGGTATTATTAGCATGCAAAATCAGGCTATCTTTGTCCGTTTCACATGTTCAATAATGTCTATCTCTGTTTTTATTGTAAAAGAAATATCCGCCCTTAGAAACCAAATTGGATAGGGTCAATAAAAAATGCCTTGTCTTTCCGTCTCTAAAGCCCTTTCAGGGCTTTATACAGCTCAATGATAGTGTCAGACTATTTATTGATAATAAATTATGGTTTTCATCATTGTTTCCAAAAGCAACCACTGCAACTGAACTGTAAAAGTTGTCAATGTCTCATAAAGGAAATAAGTGACTAATTAATCCTTTTATCTAAACTTACTTAATTTTTTAAATAAAAGGAATACAAAAAGGATTGACTTGGTAAAAAAAAATTATTAATACAATTTACAAGATATACATGAATCTCAATGACACTTATTAATTAAGTAAGAGTATTTGTTATGTTAATAGTTAAATATTTTTACACACATATCGCACCCTCAAAAAGCTCAAAAAATTAAATTGTTGGAAAATTACAAAAAACTTTTGCGGTTACCATAAGAAGCTGTGGTAACTTAAAACTTTAAATATATTATTTTATTATTTGTAATTTGAATTGTGACTTTCTTTGACAATGTATCGATAGTGAGTGACAAACTGCAAAAAGTCAAAATCCTAAAATTAAAATTTTGAGATGTGTCACTTTTGTTCTGAGGGTGGGATATGTGTATTATAAAAATCTTGCCAGTTCGGTAACCATAACAAAATAAGGTTTGTTTATTTACCCTTTTAATTATATGTTTATAGTGACTGGAAAAATTGTCAGCTATCTCTAGACGTTTTCGAAATGATGTGATTGTCCTGCTCTGGTTGGCTAATTTTTTACTGTCAGTTACCACTCTTCGATAAAGCTTTTTGGCTTTTGATGTCAGCTGTTTCTCTCTAGTCAAATTTACTGAACTAAGAATTGAGGATTGTCGACGCTTTTTTAAATCTGAAAAAAAATAAACATTACAATAATAAAAAACAACACACCTTTGTAGATATTTTTTTTTAATATCAAATATTGTATGGATATTTTATATGAATCTCCCTTAAGGCACCACCAAACCAGCAGTTCAGGGAAAATTGTTTTGTATTAAAATATGGCAAAATTTAAATACTACTACTATCATTGGTACCTATTTTGGTGAGAATTACTTGCATTTGGCTGCTTATTATTTGAGGGATTATTAAAGATTCATATTTTAGAGAATTTACTGAAACATAAATAAATATATATTTTTTTCTTTATTCATGTATTATGCAACTTGTATCAAATATTCCTAATATATATCTGTACCCCAGAGCCAGACTATGTTAAGTCCCTTTTTGCCTTTTTTTGGTTTGAAGAACCTTAATACTTATTTTTTCATATATTTTTATTTGCTAATTATAAACCTTGATATAAACCAATATTAAGTCCATAGACATCGTTAGGCAAACAATGATAAGTCAGTAGGTTGTTCAAACCAAAAAAAGTCAAACATGGACTTAACATAGTCTGACTCTGGGGTACAGATATAGGGATCATTGATACATTAATTAGCAAACTGTCACACTAAAATCCTTCAAAATCATTACATATTAAGCTATGCATTATAATGCAAACAAATATTAAAAAAATTTCATCTATATTTTTCTTTAAAAATATTTTTTTTAAATGTATGAACTATCCTAGTCTCCCCTATTTTATATATTTACCCATTTTTCTTAATTATACCTATAAACTACCTAATTATGGTTTGCAAAAATATTTACCTTCTGTTTGAACATAATGCTTCCTAATTCTTTGAAACGGTAATTAATGTTCATCTTTTTATTAAAAGATTACCGAAATTACGCACTTAGGTACAGAAATTACTAGAGGCCTAAAACTAATCCTGCTTTTAACCCACTCTACTGCATGTTTTTTCTGGATAAATGAATTCCAAGAATGCCCAAGCTGTAGCCACTTTTTTTTTCACAAAAAAGTCTAAAAATATCCACAAAATAAAACATATTTTTAAAAATATATTTCAACCTCACCAAATTCACAAAATCTGACTCCATTCTGCTAAGAAAATGGCTGTTGGATGATTCTAACCCTTTTATATCTGATGAAGTTTGAAGTCAATTTACTCTCTCCTTCTATATACTAAAGAAAAAGACGCAATGACACTTGTTGTTCATTGCTTTATTTTGTAATATCAAATGAATGGGAAGCATGTTAACTGTGCTGCCTACCCTTAGGGGCTCACTTGAGGCTGAGAAAAAAGCCACCTTCTGCAATCTATAATATAAAAAAAAATAAAAAAAACAATGTACGCGGCCAGAGGTTTATCGATTAAATACTTCTCAAGGATTTCATATAGAGTGAAACTGCTTAAACGAGTCAATATGTTATGGGCAGAATAGTTTAGCCGTTATAGTAAAATATATTAGTCGGGTTTTAATTTTGAATAGAAACGCAATGCACCACTAGTCCAAAACCCTAAAATGCGTGTAGATAACGACTAGATCAAGAACCAAATTTATTTTAGTTACTCGCTTTAGTAGTTGTTCCAGCTACTGGACCCGTATAACTCCGCCAATACTTGGTACCATAAGACCCTTTTCTACTTGGTAGTTGGTTGTTTGGGTAGGACAAATAAAATCACGTAACTGTTTAAAAAATTTCAAACGTTATGATTTATTGTTTAAACCTATTTGTAATAGATCACATAATTTTAAGTCACCAGCACCAGTATTTACTAAAGGGTCTCAGTGCTAAGACTGCTAAGTTCTACAATCCTAAGTCTACAAGTCTAGATTTTGGTTGAAGGTTTAGCTTATTTTTACCGTGAATGCAATAGTTTTTAATATTTATATAAATTGTTCGTAAATACCTTGCGATATGGGTTATCTTTCTTCGTTGTAACAAAGACGTTATTTCCTCACAATGGTTAAAAATAAATAAAAATAATATAATATTTTGGTTCAAAAATGGTAGCCATATTTAAACCTCCGAACGTCACTAGTAAATGTCGAATAAAAACGGTGTAAGTCAGTGTCAGCTGTCCGCTATATTGTACATGTTAATTTTTTAGACAAGCGCTGATTAATCCGATTTTCGATTGTTTTGGTGCATGAATAATTGAAAACAGATTCTCATATATCTTGTGCTTTTTAAAGTATTTAAATATTGATACGTATTTAATACGGTAATGCATTTACAGATATAGTTTTAAGCTACTTATGTATTATTTAGCTTTGAAAATTTTTGTATAGAAGATTTTTTTTCAGTCATGGATTATTTCTACTGTTTTTCGAACTTTAAACCACCCCTCAGGGGTGGTACTACAATTTGAGAGTATTTTTAACGGGAATCCTACGACTGCACGGACTAAATTTACAAAAAATGACATTTCGATACAAATCTTTTATGCGTTTTTTCTTTATTTCTAAAGATAATTTAAATTTATATGAGATAAAACTTACTGAGAAATGCTTACTCTCATATTGCATATTAGATTCTGTTTGGCCGCAGTTAGAAAAACGATAGCTGCATTGGACTCTGTATATTTTTATGAAACGAAATCGCGAACAAACATAATAATTGATACGTAATCACGAAAATTAAGAGTCCGTAGGTTAATTGCTGTAAATCACACAACGGAAAGTCGAAAACAAGAGTACTCACCGATGTGTAGCCAATTTCTTCACGTCCCAGGGGCCCCTCTCAGGATCTACTGACGACACCGCGTAGCTGAAGGGCTAAAGCTTCTAGTTCTATGGTTTAGTACACAAACCGATCACTTTCAAGTATAGAAAATTGTAATAAATTGGAGAAAGTAACTAACACGCTATTTTTCTTGTCTGCTAAGAAAATGGCTGTTGGATGATTCTAACCCTTTTATATCTGATGAAGTTTGAAGTCAATTTACTCTCTCCTTCTATATACTAAAGAAAAAGACGCAATGACACTTGTTGTTCATTGCTTTATTTTGTAATATCAAATGAATGGGAAGCATGTTAACTGTGCTGCCTACCCTTAGGGGCTCACTTGAGGCTGAGAAAAAAGCCACCTTCTGCAATCTATAATATAAAAAAAAATAAAAAAAACAATGTACGCGGCCAGAGGTTTATCGATTAAATACTTCTCAAGGATTTCATATAGAGTGAAACTGCTTAAACGAGTCAATATGTTATGGGCAGAATAGTTTAGCCGTTATAGTAAAATATATTAGTCGGGTTTTAATTTTGAATAGAAACGCAATGCACCACTAGTCCAAAACCCTAAAATGCGTGTGGATAACGACTAGATCAAGAACCAAATTTATTTTAGTTACTCGCTTTAGTAGTTGTTCCAGCTACTGGACCCGTATAACTCCGCCAATACTTGGTACCATAAGACCCTTTTCTACTTGGTAGTTGGTTGTTTGGGTAGGACAAATAAAATCACGTAACTGTTTAAAAAATTTCAAACGTTATGATTTATTGTTTAAACCTATTTGTAATAGATCACATAATTTTAAGTCACCAGCACCAGTATTTACTAAAGGGTCTCAGTGCTAAGACTGCTAAGTTCTACAATCCTAAGTCTACAAGTCTAGATTTTGGTTGAAGGTTTAGCTTATTTTTACCGTGAATGCAATAGTTTTTAATATTTATATAAATTGTTCGTAAATACCTTGCGATATGGGTTATCTTTCTTCGTTGTAACAAAGACGTTATTTCCTCACAATGGTTAAAAATAAATAAAAATAATATAATATTTTGGTTCAAAAATGGTAGCCATATTTAAACCTCCGAACGTCACTAGTAAATGTCGAATAAAAACGGTGTAAGTCAGTGTCAGCTGTCCGCTATATTGTACATGTTAATTTTTTAGACAAGCGCTGATTAATCCGATTTTCGATTGTTTTGGTGCATGAATAATTGAAAACAGATTCTCATATATCTTGTGCTTTTAAAGTATTTAAATATTGATACGTATTTAATACGGTAATGCATTTACAGATATAGTTTTAAGCTACTTATGTATTATTTAGCTTTGAAAATTTTTGTATAGAAGATTTTTTTTCAGTCATGGATTATTTCTACTGTTTTTCGAACTTTAAACCACCCCTCAGGGGTGGTACTACAATTTGAGAGTATTTTTAACGGGAATCCTACGACTGCACGGACTAAATTTACAAAAAATGACATTTCGATACAAATTTTTTATGCGTTTTTTCTTTATTTCTAAAGATAATTTAAATTTATATGAGATAAAACTTACTGAGAAATGCTTACTCTCATATTGCATATTAGATTCTGTTTGGCCGCAGTTAGAAAAACGATAGCTGCATTGGACTCTGTATATTTTTATGAAACGAAATCGCGAACAAACATAATAATTGATACGTAATCACGAAAATTAAGAGTCCGTAGGTTAATTGCTGTAAATCACACAACGGAAAGTCGAAAACAAGAGTACTCACCGATGTGTAGCCAATTTCTTCACGTCCCAGGGGCCCCTCTCAGGATCTACTGACGACACCGCGTAGCTGAAGGGCTAAAGCTTCTAGTTCTATGGTTTAGTACACAAACCGATCACTTTCAAGTATAGAAAATTGTAATAAATTGGAGAAAGTAACTAACACGCTATTTTTCTTGGCGGTCGTGAAAGGATCTCTCCGATTCTTGTTGCGCATGTCCCACGCACGGAAAAATGTACTCTGTCATACAATTGTGTAGTTTTAAAAATTAAAAAGAGCCGCGAAATTTAGCGCGAGCTAACAGGGTGAACCAAATATTTGCAGCTATTTGACCTGTGAGTATTAAAAAAATCTACTTAAACCGGTCGGTATCAAGTCTATAGACTTGGTACTTACTTAAACCCGGTCTAAAATGCTGAGTTTTAAGGTCTTAGTAAATACTGGTACAGGTGTTTGCATCTACACCAAGTCTTTTTAATGTTTTTTTGACAAACCTTGGCTTTTAACTTTCGCTAAATTAGTTTTACAGAAAAACTAGTAATATGATTTTTATTTGCAAGAGAACACCAAATAACACAATAAAGAAATTTTCTCAAAACCTGACAATGATATTATTTTTTTTTATACAAAAAAAATTGAAAGAGTAAGTTTTAGACTACCTCATATGGATTGGTTATGCATCACTTTATTTTAAGACGCCGGGTTTACTTTACGATGAGTGTCCTAACAACAACCAACTACCAAGTAGAAACATTTAAGGACCCTACCTAAATTAAATTGAAGACATTTTCTCTCTTTTCTCACAATATTTGTTATTGCATGATGAACCAAAAATGCATGTCTGACAAAATAAGAAAATCAGAAAAATATTAAACAAAGTAAAAAACCAAGCATGGGAAGAGGTGTGGTATAGTCGAAATGAAAAAAGGAAAGAATAGAAAAATACTACCTAATTCACAAAAATTGGCAAAAGAGTTCCAAAAATTGGGATTTCAAAGGTGAAAGAAACCACAGTTAGAGTAGTACACCTCTTTTCATAAAAAACGGAAACACATATTTATAATTAAGTAAAACGTGACCCCTTTTATGCTACTCAATGTTTATTTTTTTACATTAAAAAATATTGCAGTTTGACAGTTTCAGACAAATGTCAGGTATTTTAGTGTCCTTAAAGGTCAAAATATGAGGATGACAAAAACTACAACCATCTCCGCACGCTCGAAGAAAAGTAGAGTTCCTATTTCTTGCGGAAACTTTCTTTTCTGCACTTGATTGCTGGCTGAACTCCACTACGCCTCGGTTGGCGAACTGCAATCTCGCAGTAAAATGTCCGTTTCCTCACACAGAAATTATAATAATTTCTTTGAGCTACAAGTCCTGAAGACACTTCTGAAAACGAAAAAGCTGATCATGGCAAATAAATAATAATTACCAACATACCGGGTGGGCCAAAAAAAACCGGACTATTTTTTTTATTTTTTGAATTATTTTAACTTTTGAACTGTTCCATCGATTGCAATGGGACAAACTGCACTTGCCGGGGCATTAATCAGAGTTTTGAATAAATGTATTTTATAAGGACAGAAATGAAGACATGACTGGCAAGGCAATCGTATAATATGCAAAATACAGTCGAACCTCTCTAACTCGAACCTCTATAACTCGAACCTCTCTATAACTCGAACCTTTTAAGTGGTCCCTGCACTTTTTATATGTATTTTAACCTATTTAATTCGAATTTCTATAACTCGAACTCTCCATAACTCGAACTGTTTTGGTTGTCCATTTGAGTTCGAGTTATAGAGGTTCGACTGTAATGGTTGAAACAAAAATTTTTTTTTTAGAACCGCTAAACGGATTTTGCTGATTTATACCTTGTTGAGCGTGGCAAGAATGCGGCTTATATACAAATTTAAAAAATAATTAAAACATGTTGGCAACACAAGAATAAACGAGCATCTTTGAAGGGTATACTTTAATTTCGTCCGCTATCTTGAATTTTGAAATGGCGGACCAAGGCATATATATATATTCAAAACTCTAATTAATTCACTGCTAAGTGCAGTCTGTTCCATTAAAATCGACTTTACAGTTCAAAAGTTATATTTAAAAAAATTGTCCGCTTTTTTTTGGCCCATCCGGTATAGTAAAGCTGGAACCTAAGTCTTATCATACTGCTAATTAAAAATACCTACATTTGACAATCTATCAAAATTTGATATTTTTGAGTTACTAGGGTTAAAAATTGGTCACAAGGGCATCGTGGATGTTTAAATGCCTAAGGGATGATGATACTCCATAATTTCCGACAAACGACTTAAAAATGGATAAGACAAAAAAATATTTCTTGAATAATTAGAGGTTAATAGCAAAAAGGGTATTAAGATATTTTTGTTGAAAAAGATCTGAATGTCAATACAACTGCACTACTAACTTGGCTATAAGGCAATATCTGGCTGCAGGAATGTGTGATACCTAAATGAGTGATACCAACCATATCTAGCCGTTTTTATGAACGTTTCGTTGGTAGTAAATAAGACATAAAAATAGCGCAGAAATTATCAAATGTTTACCCCAACAAAATACAGCGGCGGCTCGTGATTTCCGCATTAGGTGGCGCAGGAATTCTTTCCCCACATTTTTTATACACATAAAAAAAATATATTAATATTGAAAACATTTTATTACCTATTCTATAAAAAATTACCTAAATCAGCAAAATCAGGTGGGTAGTAGATTTACGATGATGGAATTTTAATTAAAAAAAAAATTTACTGCTTGTATATGGGGCAAATTTGTATATCCTTTAAATTTTTGTACCACGATTATTTGTCTTTGTCTTTAACCTTAGACGGTTTATTTACGTTCAAGATAGGGGACGGCTTTTCAGAGTTTAAAAAGTCTTTCTGGTCATCGTGGTTCCACCTCGAAAACGGGTTTTCTAGTAAAACATAAACTGCATCCTACACAGGGTACATTGTGCAAAATAATTAAAATAAAAACCGAATCAAAACCGAATGTAAACAATATGCAGCTAACCGGACACTATTTCAGTAATGTACGCAGGAGTCAACACCTGATCCTTTGCCCTGCGAAAGCATGTGCCGTTCTCATGACATCCAACGGACGCCCGAGGTAAATCGAGTAGACACCGGCGAACGAAAAACAAAAATCGCTTTAACAATGCTTGTCTGTACGCTGGGCCCGCAGAGAATCCGCGATGAGGAACATTCACGGTTTTTCTCGGTTAATAGGTTATAAAGTGACCAAACGCTCGTTCGATTTTGCAGACGCAGCACAGCGGCGCAGCTCCTATTTTTAACTTTTTGTCTTAGATTATATCGTCCTCTTATGCAACAGCTAGATAACTTAAAATTGTTAGTTTTGAGAAAATCTCAAGATGTCTTTTTATAAAATGTGCATTTTTAGAGTTATCTATTTCTTGTTTTTTAGTCTTTAAACAAGTTTGTTTGCTCGTACAAGATATATAGAGAAAAGATTAAAAATAGGTCAGCTTTAACTAGATAACTCAAAATGCATAAATTTCGAGTTATTTACTTGTTGCACTAAGGGGGCGATATTTTTTCTGGAAAAAAGAGGTGAAGCACCGCTTCACCTGCGTCATTAGCGAGCTGTCACTGATATAATGATAATATACGTTAGGATAAAGATAATTCTGATTACGCCTGTTGTCCTAGTCAATGATTGGAAAAAATCAAAACTGAATATGTTGTAGGAATTTTCTATGTACTCTCTCAATTCGGCTAACAGAGTTTGTGTTAAAAAGTTCACTGACGCAGGTTATGTTAATTTTGTCAAGTAATATGTAAATACAAGTCATCTAAAATATAAAATTCTTACTACACATAAACCATTGTCGGATTATTAAAACCAATAGTTTGCATACTGCGGACTGCACACGAATGTGACAAAGTAACAACATATTTTGATCGGGTGAAGAGTATGGAAGTCCGGTGTGAATCTCTTAAGAAACCCCAGCATTCTGAGAGAAGAGGGAATTGCTAATTACCGAGTTTATATGCGGGACAAAAGTGAGTTTTCTATCGAGAGTCACTACAAGATCCTTTATACAGTCTGTCATGGGGAGTGATGTGCCTTTAATGTTGACCTAAGGGATAAAACTCCTTATTAAGGATACTTAATGTCAAAATTTAGTCCCGAGTTTGCGAAAAAATATCTATTTTAACTAAAGCTAGAATTTTTTTATACCAAAGAAAAAGTCCAAATCGAAACAAAACTTTTATACCAAAGGTACTTACTAGAGTCATGGGAGGGGAATAGACTACATGGGAACATCATGGGGATTCAGTCAGCAGTTTTGTGGTTATCTTCCTCTAATTTCTTCTCCGATACCAGCTCATTAAATGAACTGGTCACAATAAAAAATCATTTACTTTCTTACCTACTACAAGATTGCAAAGCGACAGATACTTGAATTTTATACAGAACACTTATTTGACGATATGCACAAACATGGTAAAAAGGAAGCCAGCAGTCCAGCAGAAAAGTTGTTAATACCAGGGTAATAGAAATAGCAATAAGATATCGTGGACGGAGGAAATACACGAAATGGTCAAAAAGAAAAAACGCGCATATTAGAAATGGCTCAGTACTAAAAAGCAAAGAGACTTAGAAATCTACCGGGAAACCAAAAGACAGCAAAGAAATTTGACATGCGCGGAAAAAATGACATATTCGAGCGCAAATGCCACAATATAAATACACATGTAGGAAATTGATTTCTACGGTAAAAAGCCCAACAAAATAAACAGTAAACATTCAGATCATCAAACCAAAACAATGAGCAGAACACTACAAGGGACTGCTGCAGGAAGCGAGGCACGAATATCTGTCAGCCTCTCGGAGAAGGGCATGGAGGGGACGTAATCATCGAAAATAAAGGATAAGGAATAGTATTAAAAAGCTTAAATCAGGAAAAGCTAGCGGACCTAGATGAATAAACACTGAAATGCTCAAATATAGATCAGAGAAACTACTACATCCAGTACCTGATGATTGGAATATTGCATTCATGTCCTCAATACATAAAAAAGAAAAGAAGCTGGACTGAGGAATTTCAGTAACCAGTACTCTAAGTAAATTGAACGGTACTTAGAGGTCTAATAAGTGCCCGAAATATATAGACCTTTGTGGACCTAAATGGCATCTGACACGGGATCCAGCATATGCGGGATTGGATGGCCTAATCTCAACGTTAGCGCAGGGAGAAAGAGTAATCTATTTCCCTCTCATATCTCTGGTACTTACTGGGTATCAACCAATAAAATAGAAATTATGTGTAATAAAATCCCAAGAAAATAAAGCTTTAAACTCAACTATAAAAACAAACATTTTACGGCATCTCAAATGTTTCCCAGATCAAACTGGCCCTGCAGGTATTTACTCCATAGTTGGTCCGATTATAACCTTTTTCTTGTTTGAAACTTACATGATATATTCCAATAAATCAAGATTTAATAACTCTTCTCTACATATTAAAATCCATCCGACCAGCACCAGCTTTTTAATTTACTCGACCAGCACCAGCTTTTTAATTTACTATGTAAATCTTTAAAACCAATATTATAAAAATCGATGGGCACTTCACATCACTCTGTGGGATACTATTTCATTAAAGTATAAAATGGTAGCTCATGCGAGCTATAAATTTTTAATAACAGTTTTGAATTCTAATAAGCTATTAGGATTATATTTCGAGTGAGTATTAGAAACGGAAATAAATTATTTAACATAGGTTTGATTAAAAGTCTCGGAATTTTTTTATGGGCTCCCAAGGAGAGTAATGGGATTATGCAGGCTTCCTAAGCATAGTTCTTGCATGGGAAAAGCCGTATGTTTTGTGCGGCTCATAGTAAAACAAATTTAATGCGAAATTCTGCCAATTCTTTGCTCCCGATTGTGTATGACGTTAACCTTCATCGATTAGGCAATTTTTATTATTTACTTGCAAGAGTTCGATCACTGTGAGTTACGTAGCAGTAATTATAAACAGCAACCCTACTCTCGATTCCAAAAACTGGATTTTTTGACAAAGGATTATGATTAACAAACATAAATTATACCGTATTCATATTTCTTAAAAAGCTCTATATAATTTGGACCTCCAACATGTATAACTCTATCTCACTTCCCCACAGGCATTGAATGAAAATGTAACGTAAAAATAAATATATTATTTCTACGTGATGACTTTGTAAACAAATTTGTATTTTTCGAAGGAGGAAATTTTTGAAACCAGTTCTGAATAAAGAAGTAAAAGACCTATCCAACCAAGTATTACTCGACCCACTTTCCATGGGGTGAGACGCGCCACGCACCGCTAGGACCTGATAGATAGAGATGTCGCAAAATCGTTCAAATTGCTCATTTAATAAATTCTAAATAAAGAATTGAAAGAACTTTTCATTGAGGTATTACTCGACCCACTTTCCTTATTCAAAATCAAGGGTTGAGACGCGCCTCACCAACGGGTTGATAGAGATATCGCAAATTCGCAAAAAATTGACCCCCTCGCAAACAAATTCTTGATTTGTTGTACGAAGGATGGTCCAACGATTCGACGTTTTTTGTGCTTTGTGCAAACTTGCATTGTCTGGCGGAGGATGATTCGTCGTTCGGGGTTCGTATTTCGAAGCTCAGCGATGACTTTCGTCAAACAAATGGTGTACCAATCGGCAGTAACAGCCATTTAATCTTCCAGAGGAATTGCTGCTACATGACCTGCGTTTAAAACAAATGTCGCGATCATCTGTTTGGATACACTTCGAGAACGGATGACTTGTTTTGGCTTTTCTTCATCTCGGAACACCCAAACAGACGACTGACATTTATTTTCGGATTCATATGAGTAAATCCATGATTTATTACCACTGACAATGCTGTACACGTTTTTTGAGTTTCCTGTCTCAAAGCGATCTAAAATTTTCTGACACCAATTGACCCTAGCTTATTTCTGTTCTTCGTTTAACAGATGCAGTACCCAGCGGAAATCTAATTTTCCTAATAATTTAAAAAAAATAAGTTAGCAAACATTTCTTAAATATTTTTATTTTCTATACATTTGTGGAGGTTATTTTGACAGCCTATATCTCGTTAACTTGTAATTTTATCATAAAAAGAAATAATATTAAGTACTCATTTGACAGTGATAAATTTTCTTTTTTTTGTAAAACCTTTTTTCCCCACTCCTTTAACTTTAAATACCTTGATGAGTGTTGAACGACCTTAATGTTATATAAACCTTTTTATCAAAAATAAGCTCCTTTATCACCTGCTGCACTATGGCTCCTAAGTTATGGGACGCCCCGTAATTTTTTAGAATTTAAAAAATATTGAATTTTTTTTTAGAACGAACGAAACACTTATCAAAATATTTAAAACTTGAAGATATTTTATTATTTCTAAACTATTTTAATATTCTTGAAAATTTTTGGAAATTTTCGTAATTATAAATAAATTTTGTTAAAACCTCTTATGATTCACATCTAAGGTCAAAATCAATTGTCCTAAGAGCATAAATGGGCCATTAGACTAGTATTATTGGTAGGTGATTTGTATATTAGATCAAACGTACGTATCCGGGGTCGTTAAAATATAAAAACGTTGACATTCTTCGCGCAAACTTAAAAAATGCCAAAACCGCTGAAGAAAAGTAAATTTATTTGATAGTTTTACATTTTCGCAACTTCATCGTGTAATATTGCAATAATTTTTTAAAGCTTTTTGCAATTTATTTGACATTTTGCTAGCGTACGGGCAAAACAAACCCCGTATGTGGATTCGGTGCATCGAGATGTAGAGACTACTTTTTTTATTTTATTTGCCGGAGTTATTATTGTATATGGTCTTTCTGTGTGCGCTTTTTTCCGGGTGAACTTTTTTCCACAGCCGATTTCTTCTTTGAGTGAGTTTCTGAAAAAGCAAGTCAACAACAATATAATTTTTTTTAGCCTTTAACTTACCTGTAGTAGCTAGCCGCTCTTAAACTTTATACATTTTGTCGGGTTCTGGGGGGGGGGGGGTAATTACTCCCTTTATTCGTCGTAGAACCACAAATGCGTCTTGACCCACTATACCACACGCACCCCTCTTTCTTTGTCTAATAGGTACTAAACAATATAAACAGTTCATTATTAACCTTTCTAATATCGGACTTTAATATTTTTGTATAAGATACGTATACATTTTTATACAAATCAATCAGCTTATTTTCTACTGTTTTAGAGATGATCAAAAGACAAGCCGCTCAGGGCATTATTTTCGGAATGAAAAATAAATCTTTTCAGCGTGTTTTGTCATTATTTTTGTGTGTCATTGCTTATAAATTTCAGATTAAAGGCCCACGCTCCCGAGAGGGATTAAGTTGGAGAAACGAATGTTTTCGATTTAGGTGTTGAGACAAATTGTTTTTATATCGCCATTCCGATAAAAACGTTGATGTATTATTGTAGTTAAGCAATCTTCTATTTTTGATAAGCTTTACCATACTTGCATCATCTATCAGGCACGGATCTACGGAAGGGGAAAAAGGGGAAATCCCCCCAAAACTTAAACTGACACACAGAATAGACGTCCTGGTCACTATGTAAAATAGTTTTATGCATTATTTATTATGATATACCCCCCCCCGCAATTGAAGTATCTAGATCCGCCCCTGCATCGATTTTGCGGCCCCTAGGAAGACGGCCTCATGTAGATTTTTTGACATATTGAGTTATGAGCATTTTCAGATTTTATGGTCAAAAACCTATTACAAGAATATATTCATGTTTATAAAAATCAAATTTTATAAAGAAAATCAAATTTAAAATTTAGTAGTTTTGGTCTAAGGTCACTATATAACGAAGTTCCTTGAACTTCGTTATATAGTGACCTTAGTTTTGGACGGCCTTAAATGTTTACCGAGTCTTCTTCATATACATAATTACGTATATGGTCTTCCTAGACATAAAAGCCGTACGTTATACTAACTTTATGTAACAGCTTAAAAACTTAAAGTGACAGGTGACATTCAGTTTGTAGTTTTCCACTTTCGTAACATATTAAAAGGTAGGAAAAAAATTCTTAACAAAATCTATTTCAAGGTTCGTAAGGGGCAAGCTGGCGCCCTTAACTACCCTTGCCCATGAAAAATAATATGTTATTGTAATTTAAAATTTATAGGTAATTTTCTTTCATTTTTTAATTTTTATACTACAGTAGGTACTAGTTCTTTTGAAGTTTGTGGACAATGAATAAAATTATATTTTAAAAAAATAGTTAAATATTAAATGGGCCCGCTCCCATTTATTTCGAGTAAAAAACTGTTTCTTGAATTGAACGAATTATATCGCACTCACAGAACGAAAACGCACTATCTCAAAAATTGTAATTGTTGGAAAATCGCATAAAACTTTTGCACTTACCATAAGAAGCTGTACTAATTTAAAACTTGAAATATATCTTTTTTTTATTTGTAATCTGACTTTTAAATACTTCGACAAATATCGATAGTACAGGGTGTCCCAAATTGGGCACTTCTAGGGGATACAGAGAAAAACTGACCACGCATTGCGAGGCTCAAATTTCAAGAGAAGACTTATAGTAAAAACCGCATTTTGAAATATCGTCTCGTCTTTGAGCTACGGGGGCTTCTTGAAAAGTCTGCATTTTGGAAGGGGGTCTATAACTTCGTTATTAGTGAAAATTTTGATTTAGAGTAAACTGCAATTTTATAGACTTTGTCACGAGGAATTCACACGCTAAATTAAATTTTAACTGTCACTTTTAGTTTTTGAGATATGACATAAAGTTATATTTTAATTAATTTTCGAATTCGTCATTGAATTCTTATCAAATTCTTATCAAAATGATGTATCATATGTCATAGTTTTATTGACCGGTTTCGGAGATAATTAAAGTTTTTAATTTTTGTCTAGTATGCGTTGAATGACGTCATGCGCCATAATTCCACCCCTGCAATATCTGAGATCATGAATCACTAAATCAATTAAATTTTATTTGCAAACATTCCAACTGAACTACGGAAATATGAATACCAAGGTATGCCTATTATATAAAATAGGATCTGCTGAAAAAAAGCATGTCTAGGGGATCAACTCGCTTTGTCAAAAACCCAAATGCAATTATATAACATAAATTCCTAAGCATGCAAAGTTGTCTGCCCAGAAGTTTTGGGACGCTTGAACTTTTTCTCTGCAAACTCATCTATCAGTTTCTCATGCCTCACTTTCTTTTGCACCACCAAATTTACCTTAACTTTTTAATTTCAGAATATAAAATTTTTTGGAGAGCGGCAAAATTTTAAAAATATTAAAATTTGGTTGCCCTTTTAAGGTGGTTGCCTAAGGCGGCTGCCTCGTTGCCTCCTTCTTTGGCACGTTCCTGGTAGCCTTTTATTTGTTGAATACTTCTTTAACCTAAGCTTTTCAGAAACCCTTAGAAATATGTAATAACCGTAACCAGAACCAAAGCTTCAAAATTAGAATAAATCATGAATTAGAAGCCCGAAACTCATTACAGGTTGTTGCGCTAAAGCAAGAAATAAAAATTTTCATTAGATGTCAAAAAAAATTATACTTTTCAAAATAAAACAAAAAACAACTAAATTTTATTATAAGTAATGAATGATGGCACAGAGTAAGTAAGAACGCCTCTTAAACTTTACAAGACACGAAAGCCGCAATAAACTATCCAATATTAAACATGACATTTTGCTTACAGTATGATACATTTACACCAAGTGTTTCTCACCTCACGGCTCGCAGAGATGACTTACATTTCTTACATATTCCACATCTGGTCGGGACAGATGAACAATTTTGGAAAAATGAAAATTTATATGAAGGAAGACGTCGTTCAGGCAACATAAAAGTATTCATTTCAGAACGTTCTCGTATTAGGGCTATTAGGGAAGTTGTTGAAATTTTTATTGGGCATCCGTAATGTAGGGGAGAGCGGGGTAGGTTAAAAGACGGGGCACGTTAAAACATTTAAAATTTTCTGCTCTGCATAAACAGTTTTAAAACTGTGATTTATAATTTAGCCATAGCCAGTTTAAAAGTGTTTCCGTTGCAATGGGCAAATATGTGTTTTAAGTTTATTTTAAAAAAATCTTATGAAGCTTGTAATGGTAGGTCAAATTACAAGAAAAAATAGGTAGCTGCAGATAATTTTTTACTGGCATATATACAGGCTTTTCCAAGTTAAGTTTTGACCATTGCTAACTTTGTTATTATTAAAGATAGAAAAAAGTTTAAATTGGCAAATTTTTGATGCTCTTTAAGATGGTTAAAACAAAAAACCAATCGATCATCACGTTTTCGTATTTTTGAGTTTTATATAAAAAATTGAGTCGTCGTCCGTAGTGTAGGTAGCAATATTTGCTTCACAGACAGTCGGTCCTGGTTCGATTGTTTAAACAATGCTTTAACTTTGCTCAAACTTTGCAAAAGTCCCATTATAAAAAAATTATATAAAAAATTGCGCTAGAGAAAATGATTTATAGAAAAAAAATGGCGTCGCGGGGAAACAAAAGCACTTTTCGTAAAAAGTGGCATCGCAGTATTTCTGCAATATTAAAAAAATACTGAAAAACTAAAAATTATTATAATTTTTGCTAAAAATAGGGTCGAAAATCCCCAAAAAAAAAACCTATTTAATTTTTTTTTAAATCTGCTGTAGGCGAAAAAAACCACCGCGAAAAAAACTTGTAGGTAAAAACAAAAAAAAATGTTCCCGCATGCGAAAATTTAAAAATAAAATATTAATTCAAGTATTAAATGGTGTCAAAAATTATCGGCAAAAAATATGATACCAAACGCAAAACTTTTGATTAACGCGGCGCTGGAAATTTTAAAATGGTTTTAAACAATGCATACCTAAGAAACTTTAGTTTGACTTCCTTAACTCTTCTAGATGTACAATTTGCGGCTGCACAGGATTCAACCATTTTTTATTTACTATCTGTAGCATAGGGGACGTTGTAAAGGTCGGGGTTTACTTAATAAAATATAAAAATATTTTATCAAAAATATGAGAAGTTTCAAGATTTCCGTTTAGTTGATAATAATATTTAACACGATGAAAAATAAATAAGTAAAAAAAAAATTAGATATTATTTTTTTTAAGAAAAAAAAATAATATTCATTAGAGATCAAATTAAAAAAAAAATAAATTAAAAAAAAAATTAAATTAATTTTTTTTAAGGAAAAGAAAATTATTCATTAAAACCTAAATTGAAAATATTAAAAACATATCCTAAAACTGGCAGAAAATATACAAGTATTATCGAAGCAAGAAAGTGAAAAAATCACAACAATAAAAAAATATTATTTTTAAAATAAAATAATAAAAACCAAAAATTAAAAATAATAAAAACAAATATTGAGAGACCAGTCGATAAACAAGTAATATTTAAACCAAAAATAAAGATAGATAGATAGACTCTAAGGTATTGGCTAATGTTAATTTTAGCGCATTTTCGTAATTAATTTGAATGTTAGGACCATGCTAGACTTTGGATCTACGATTTTGTATTAATAATTTTTGACTTTAAATATAACGTATTCTTTATAACAATTGGTGTCTAATTTAATAACAACCAAAAGTCAATAACAACAACTGGTTTTAATCATAGCTATGTGCAACTAGGACGCCTACCTCCAAATAAATTTAATGTAATCGTGGAAAGGGACAAGTTGTATAAATATACCGCTCGACTAAAGCACCCCTAACCGCGGTGTTACAACGTTTTTAAATTACCTAAACCCCGGTTCCCACCCACGGCTTTCTCGTGCGTGCTCGCGCACGCGTCACATGAATGTCATAACATTTCATTTTGAGATCATGAGACGCGTGAGCAGGCACCAACGAGAAAGTCGTAGGTGGAAACCGGGTGTAACGCAAAAATTCAGAGTTTTCATTCATTCATTTTCAAGAAAAAACACATTAAAAAAACAATGTGTGTAACGCAAGACTAATCCCCCCTTCAGCATGACGTAATTTAAGAATGGTCCAATCGAATAATAATAAAATAGTTTTTTCTGTCATTAATTTTAATCTGGTGAAAATTAACAGGTCGTATACAAATAGCAAAATTAACACGAAATATCACTAAAAAACAACGAACCGCATAAGAATCAATGACGATGCTGTACATTTTTGCCCGGACTAGCTCTGTCTCACTCTGGAATCAATTTTCAAGCATGAGGGCCAGTCAATTCCTATTATAGATCTATGGGTTTCACACTCAGGTTCCTAGCCCATTTTCTATTAAATGACTAAAAGAAGGGTGCATTTTTAATAGTTAATAGGGACCTATTGGAATAAAACCTGACTTTATTTTAGGGTCGACTTTATTTTGATACATTTACACAGAAAACAGCTGACCTCTCAAAATTGACATATCAAAGCCAAATTTAATAATAAAGACGCTAACTTTCATTTAATAAATACCGACACTGATAAATCCGCTTTTTAAATACACAGGCCGAAGTTTGATAGAAAGCAGCTGCTTTTTATATGTAAATATGTCACAATAGGGTCGATTTTAAAATAAGGTCAGGTTTTATTCCAATAAGTGTCTAATATTATTTGTTGTGAGGTTCAGAAGGCGGGGTTCGGTTAGGTATGGATCCTGGAAATTCTTGTTCCTCGCACAGTAAACACAACATTAGAGAAAGATAGACCGATATCAATTTATCTTGAAAAATTATTTTCGTCCCTTACAAATGATACCTACAACAGGTCAAAATCCGTCCGATTAAAGCGTGCTGAAAAGATGGGAAGGAAACAAGAAAAGGAAGGCTGGGCCTACATTGATTTGCTGTCAAGTTGGCCTAAATTTGAATTCCTAAAAATTTTAGTTGCGAGATACTCATTAATCCGAGTGTAAAGTATAGTAAGATACCGTACACTGTGCTTTGGGACACCACACGGAGGTGACTCAGTATTCTGTCGCACGAGAAGGTTTCGCAAGGTGCATCTCATTTTCTTTAATTCATAAATAACAGTTTGAAGCATTTTAATTTTGCTTAATTTCTCCAATGTCTATATTTTTATAAAGTTTGCTTCGACTTTAGTTTTATCACAGGAAATTTATGTCAGAACTAAAATATCAAGTTGTACCAAAATTAAAGAAGGTTTATGGCATGAGAAAATGCTTTGTCAAATATACATAAGTTACGTTTACTTATGCTTCCTGGTTTTTAGGTGAAAAGAAGTGCAAATAAATGTTATTTTTTCTTTGTTTTTTGATAGCCTCCAAGCCAGTACTAAAGGTCTAAGATGTAGTCTTTTTTTCGTATAATTTTTGAAGAATTAAACAGGTAATTTATTGGTTACTACCCATAGAGTAGACTTCGTCCCAGGGATTTACTTTGGATTGTAAGATGCTTGAACATAAGTAAAATAAATAATAAATAAATAAAAAATTCTTGAACACTTATTGCCGATCGTGGAAGCAACATTTAATATTAGCTGCATAACAATTTGGCTATGATGTCATGGAAAGTGAGAAGTGACAATCAAGCGTCATTTCTGATATATACACAGTGTGTCCACGGATTGACAAAAAAAATTCGATTTGGATTCTGATTTTCTGGGAATCAATCCTGCTTGGTCTTAAACTAACATGTTAAGAAAATGAGACAACTCAATTTTTATACAGGGTGGTTTAGTAGGTTTATTTTATAAAAAGTGTAAAGAGTTTGTTTTAAGAGATATCAGAAAAGGTTGTTAAGAAAAGTTGTTAAGAATTAAAAGTTACGACTAGTTCTCAATTTTCAGAAAAATTAGCTTAAAATCGTCTAAACACACTTTTCATAATCGACTTATAAAATCAGAGTTGGCTGATTTTAGAATCTAAAGAACTTTTATTAATATTTTTCCGATATCTTTTAAAACAAAGATATTGTACTCTTAACATTTTTTATTCTTAGAACATTGAACTTAATGTTCGAAGTTTTTATTAAATCAGCCTACTAAACTAACCTGTACATTAACTGATTTGATTTTTTAACATCTTAGTTCCAGACCAAGCAGGAGCAATTCTCAGAAAATCGGAATCTAAATCGAATATTTTTTGTTATTTACAACTTACATCATCAAATCAGCCTATTAAACCACCCTCTATATTAATTGATTTGGCTCATTTTTTTAACATCTTAGTTTCAGACCAAGCAGGAGCGATTTCCACAAAATCAGAATCTGAATCGAATTTTTTTTTGTCATTTTTACCTTACCGGTACTCAATCTGTGGACACACTGTAGATACGCGCTTACATACCGTGTGTAAGTGTGTCGTGTTTGAACCTAGTATATTATCTACTTATACCTACCTAGTATGATATGTTCCAACAGTGGCGTATATAGAAAAATGTTTCGGGGTGGGCCCGATACAGTTTTTGGGGGGGGGCGACACCCCATGAGGCCGTATTTTATGCTATTTTATGTTTGTGTTCATGAAATATGTGGGAAATGTCTAAAAAAATCTTAGCTTCGGGAGGGGGGGGGGGGGGCGGAGCCCCCCCAAGCCCCCCTTTATATATGCCACTGTGTTCCAAGTGCGAACCTATTCCTTGTATATGTCGGACTGTTCTGTTTTAATCCCAAATATATCATATTACTGATGTTTTAAAGACGTCTAAAAATTACATCTTTTGAACGTGATAAAACATTATTTACATGTCAGTTTCGACTTGTCGTGCTTCATAAAAAATTACCGGTTTTTGACGTTTAAAACACGTCACCTTGCAACCTTACATTTAAATGCAATGCAAATTATTTATATACACTACACGTCAAACTATTTAGGGACACTACGCATCCCTTAAAGTTCGGTGCATCATTTAAATTACACCTTGTATAGATACCAAATTTTATTGTCGATTACACTTACATAATGCGTCTTTATAGCTACCTTTAAAAGTCGTTTTACATCAGCTTTATAGTCTGTAAATAAATCAGGCTTTTTATCTCATCCTACTCTGTCTCTTTTCATCCATTTTCCTAGTGTTGAGGTAAACGATAGCACATGTATAACTCCTCTCGTGTGAAACAAGTTAAATGTTTTTAAATTTTTTTCTGGTATCTTTACTTTTTTCGTTTGGAAATATTTGCTACATTAATTAATACAGGAACCTTGGAATATTAAAATTACGTCACAGAGAATACAGCGAATGATAATAGAAGCTTGGCCCAAAAACACAGGGAGAAAATTCTTAAACTACCATAGGATATGATCTAGAATTAAAACCAACTGACAAAGACGGTACATAAATTGAACAGGCAGAGATAAATGAAATACAATCTATAGCGTGGCAGAAGTAAATAGGTATTTAGTGGGAAATTAATAAAAAATACCTTTTGGGTAATTATTTAAAAAATATATATTTAAAAAAAGCCTAGGTCGAACTGCCGTTGATTTGCCGTTAGAGTAGAAAAAGTATTAGAATTTATTTATTTTTCAACAAAAACACAACAAAAACAACAACAACTGACAGCCTCCCCCAATTTGACAAGACCGTGATGAAATCAAAGAATATTTAAGTTTGGTTAGGCCAAGGAAGATATATCAACAAGAAGCGACAAAATCTAAATGACAGTAATTCAGTCCTATTACACTGAGAGAAAAAGTTGTGCAATTTACAATTATTATTTAAAAATGGATGATATTCTATGACCACAGTATAGCTATATACGAGTTAATGCCCCCCTTAATTTATAGTACATTATATTTTTCTGTTTGAAACAATTACACCATCAAGCAAAGTTACACATTATTTTTCTAAGTGTAATACAACTGCATTAATGTCATTTGGTCCAAGTGTGACGTGACATTTTGTTTCCCATATAAACAATGCTTTGAGTGATATTTTTTCGCTTGTTGTTATATCTTCTTTGGTTAGGCTTCCTAAAGTCAACTAAAGTGTTGCCTACAGGTACTTAGATATTTTTTGTTGTCTCAAAATTTGAGGACAGTAATGTGAAATCCTCAGTTCTCTATCTTTTATAATAACTGAGTTCCCCCATTCAATGACAGCTGATTTAAAATGTAAAGTCCAAGTATTCGGTATGAACTAGTTGAGAAGTGCTAGTATTTCAAATTTAGAAAGAAAATTCAAGGAATCTAGCAATTAACGAAAGGAATAATTTGCAACTGCTCTATAATTAACTGCGGTCATAGCTGTGTCGCAAGTACATTGTTGAAGTACTTAAAGTACAACTACAAAGTAAATTAAGATTTAAAAGTACTTGAAGTTCTTCAAATGTACTTCAATTATCAAGTACATTGTATAAAAGTACTTGGTCCTTTACTTAAAGTATATTTTAGTGTATATTATATATATTTCATTTTGTTGTTAATAAACTATTAAACTTTTGTATTCTAGTATTCACTCTCAAAACTTTTAGGCTTTCGAAACATTTTGTATGTTTGTTGTAAATATATTTATTTAGCAACAGTTTAAACGTTGATTGAATATGTAAAGTTATTCAATCAACTGCTTAGTTTACTATAATTATACCTGTTTAGGCTTAGAACATTATATTGAATAAAAGTGCCGACTTTAGGGCAACGAGTGGTTTGTATTTGATGTTAAGAAAACCAGAAAAAGATAGAAACAATATTTAAAACACGAGAAACAGTAACAATAAAATGCTTTAAAATTAAAATAAACTCTAAAAGTAAAGATCAAAATAGTTAGAAATAACAAAAATAATAATATTATACAATGTTAAAATAATTGACAAAATTTAATTTCTCCAGTTGAAAAAAACCCCCCTTAAATCAAGCGAAGTGAATCCTATGAAAACCATCTAAAGAATGCTTCATAACGATTTTCTTGTCTCAGCGAAAACAACCCTGTGGTAGGCACTTACAGCTTGCCTAAAGCATTTTGGCAAGAAAGAAGTAGACTGTACTTTAAGCGCTCCAGACAAAGAGATAAAATATCAGCGTAAACCAGACGCGTCGTTAGAAATTAAAAATTGAGAATAGTTTATTAAATTTGTTTCCAGTTACAAAATACAAATTATTGTGATTTTATTGACTCAAAGGACAGATTAGCCGAACAAAGCTTTTATTAAAATACAGCGATCTTGAAAATACGCCCAAAAACAAGTCGCTGGTATTGCCATAAATTTTGCTTATTCTTAACCTAGTCTTGCACATAATTAATGCTTATTAATGTGGAAAAGAATATTTAATTAAAAATAGTTAAAAACTTATAAATGGCAAAAATAAAAGGAGGAGGCACTAAATACATTGATTGAGATATATTGAAGGCCAAACCTTTCAGATATTTTTTCCAAAAAAAATTGGGGGGGGCGGCATAGGATTCGTTTTCGAGCTATACTTATTTGAATGCGCGCAACTGAAATATGGAAAAACGTGACTTTTTGTAGTATTTTTGTAATAACTTATCGTCAAATCAAATTAAAAAACCAATATTAGTCTTATTTTAATGAAAAAAGAGTCGTTTTAGGAATTTTATCAATTTTTCACATATAGTTTGCGTCACATACCTACTGAGTGGCTCAAAATAATTATAAAAAAAATACAGGAAAAATAGAGTTTTATGAAATATCAAGAGAGGAAACTAAAAATACGTGGTCAAAATTAACTTCACTTGCTTTTATGTGAGTCGTTTAGCTAGTCTAAAGTGATGTTTGCATAATACTTTATGTGATAAACAGGGTATTTCAAAATTTTTTTAAATTCAACACATGACATGTTTACTAATTGTCTACAGAATAGTGTGTTTACCGGGATGCGTCAAATGCGGTGAATTTAAGATATATTAGAGCGCAAACCATCCTGATACTTACACAAAAATATTGGGGGGGGGTCATCGGTTTCGTTTTCGAGCAATAATTATTTAAATGCGCCCCACTGGAATATGGAAAAATGCGACTTGTGGTTTTTTTGCTATAACTTCTCGTCGAATAGAAATAAAAAACCAATATTAATTTTATTTTGTTTGAAAAAAAGATTCATTTTAAGTATGTTCTCAATTTTTGACATATAGTTTTCATCACATATCTACAGAGTGGCTCAAATTATTAATAATAGAATACAGGAATAATAATAAAATTAAAGGGTATTTCAAACATTTTTTGATTTCGCATGACATTACTAATTGTCTATGGAACAGTTTGTTTACTGGGATGCTTCAGATGCGGTGATTTTGAGATATGTTAGAGCCTAAGCCGTCGTAATATACTTATACTAATTTAAATGCTGGAATATAGGAAATGTGAATTTCTGTAGGGGACGAAAAGAGGTCTACTCACATACACAAACTGAAAAAAAATTGAGTTTAAGTAGACCCCTTTCCGGGGGTTCTGCAAAAAAAAAATGCATAAGAAAGAAAGCCTGTTAAAAAACTTAATTGACAAAACTTTAAATATCGAATTTTTATCTCTAGAAGGCGATAGAAGTTGTAGCAAAAATCCATAAGAGTATAGTTCGAAAACGAAGCCGATGAACCAACCCCCCAACTTTTTTTAAACAATTTTAAGGATAACTCGAGCTCTAACATATCTCAAATTCACCTTATCTGACACATCCCGGCAAACACACTATTCCGCTCGACAGTTAGTGCACCTATCATTTATTTAATTTAAAAAATGATTGGTATATCATGTAAGTTTACTACATAAACCATTTTGTATGTAAATATTACTTTATAATTGTTACAAGGACTCAGATTAAAGCAAATGAATTTATTTTGACCATGCATTTTTAATTTCATCCCTTTAGGTATATTTAACAAATCCCCGATATTATTCCTGTATTTCTATTATTTATAATTTGAGCCGATCTGTAGATATATGATAAAAAGTATAGAAAAATTGAGAACATATTTAAAAAGATTCTTTTTTTCAACTAAATAAAATTAAGATTGGTTTTTTATTTTTATTTGACGAGAAGTTATAGAAATAAACTACAAAAACTCACATTGTTCTATATTCCAGTTGCGCGCATTTCAATAATTATAACTCGAAAACGAAACCGATGACCCCCCCAATCAAACAAAGCTAAGATCGGTTTTTTATTTTTTTTATTATAAGTTATAGCAAAAAAACTACATAAAGGTTCATTTTTCCATATTTCACTGGCGCGCATATAAATAAGTATAGCTCGAAAACGAGACATATGACCCCCCCCCACAATTTTCAACATTTATCAAATTCAGCTCATCTGACGCATCCCGGTAAACAATGTATTTAGTGCCTCCACCTTTATATTCAAATCCTGTTTTGTTATAGTATCTGACTTGAAGTACCTGAAAACTCTGCCTACTGTAGCATTTTCCAAAACCTATTCTTGCATCGATATCTCTCAGAATCTAATCAAACGTATCACATCAGTCGGTGTCGCATTCAATCGGCGAGATAAAAATCTCGAGAACTGTTCGAGAAGTAAAAGAGTGAGTACACGTTTTTCACCGGCTTTATTTAGGACCTGTCTTTGTAAATGTTTGTTGGGTAACTCTTTACGTTGTCTTTCGTTCCAAAAGGCATTCTTAACGTTTGTTTGTGGATTGGTTTACAATTATTGAAACAAAACGAGCAGACAATAAAATAGATGTTGTCGAATAACATACAGAATTATTTATAAAAGCAAAAAATAGTCAGTGTAAAATTACAAAAAGGAAAACTTTCGTCTTTTCCACTAGTGCTCCACCAATTTGGGCACCACCAAGCGAAAAATGGTAATTGAACCGTAATTTGAACGAAAATAAAGCAATCGAAAGTAAAGTAGAAGAAATTAATTTAAACGAAACGTAGTTTTGTCGATACGTAAAATTGTCAAAAATAATTTAAAACAATCGTAATTTTGTTGATCCGTAAAAATGCCGAAATTGAAATGCGCGATACGCAATGGCGAACAAAATGTTATGTTTTCGTGGCTAATCGGTCAAAAAATAAGTTTTTGTTCCTCTCATGATTTTCCGTGGGTAGCCTGAAAGCTTATCTTCACGGTGGTGAAGACCTAATAGAAACCTGATAAGTGTTAACTTAATTAGACCGTTTTGCCTCTCATCCTGCGTCTATAGTGAATAAACTTCCGCAAGAAGCGCCATCTACCAAAATACCATGGAAACTATATATCGATCGATGAAAAGATCGATTGAAAAGAAAATAATCCATCCGTGACGTTATATTTTATTAATGTTTTTACCCAGATTCAAGACGTGAGCGTCTATCAGCGGAATTTTAAGACAAATAAATACTAACAAACGCAAATTTTAGTACCCCTGAATTTCAAAATTAAACACGTTCTCGTCCAGTCCAAGATTTTTGGCTTGTACGTCAAGCACCCTTACTGAAGTAGCAGGGTTCCATCAGGCCCTTGGACGGTCCTAGAACGGTCCGAAAAATCCCAAAGTGCGCGCATGCAGTACGAGGACTGTTTTAAAACGGTTTTGGTTTAATGGAACGACCAAATAGCTGTCCAAAAAACGAATGCTGTTCGAATGAGCGATCGACTTACTTCAGGCATGTGATCATATGCGAGAGGGTTAAATTCAAAGTCACGTGACTAAAAGAAAGGGTGGGTTTCGTCGCCTCGCGTGAAGACACAGAAGGGGAGGTGAAGATACATCGAAGGCAACGTATGAATTCGAGAGCACGAAATTAAAGTTGCACACAGAAAGGATTACACAATTACATAGGATTCTCATAATACATTTTTAATTTTAGTTTTTTAAAATGCAGATAAAATAATTACATTAATTTAATTTATATTCACAAACTATAAACCACTACAGACTGCCTAATAAACTAAATATACTAAAAATAAAAACGAACTTGCATTAGCACATATTTTTGGGCGAAACTTGTGAAAAAATATTAATTTAAAATTTGTGAAATTACCTACATACATATTACAGAAAGCATTAATATTCACAAGGTTTTTGTGATTTTATTAATTTTTAGGAAATAGAGATCGTGATACTTCTAAGAAGTTAGAAAAATCACATTTTGTAGCTTGTACTTTGTTTGTTCTTCCGCGAAATCTGGTGAAAAGTTTCACATCGGGTATTACCCCTCTTCTTTTAACTTTTAGTTCACAGGTCACCGGGATTTGCTGCGAACAGGGTAAACCCTTATATATCTATTCCTATCCAATCACCTGCTAGAAATAACGGAGTAACGAATACCGATCCGAAAATTAAATGATTACTTTCGTTAGTTTGATTCCTTCGATTATTTTAGTATTTGTCTTTATTTTTATTTATTTTTAGAATTATGTAAGGCATTAAATTTTTAAAACAGAGTTGTACACAAGACAGTTCTTACGTAATTCCAACCTTTATTTTTTTAAATTTAGCCCATATTTTGAAAATTTCAATTGAATATTTCTATAATATCAAACAAAAATATACCTACAAGTAAATGATCTTCGAATTAATGACAGTCCGAGAATTTTGCACTAATTGAATGATTGAATTGAATACTGTTAAAGTAATCGAAGTAACGATAGTAACAAATATATAAAATGATCACTTAGAAGTCGAGTTACGATTAGTAACGAGTACTCAAAAGTAACGAAAATCAACACCTCTATCACCCTCCAAACTAGTTTTTCTTTTTCTAAGCAGGCTACCGTATGGTCAGTATAGCTTTTTTCCATGTGGTATACCTACAGCATTCCGCAGTCCTGTAGTAATAAAAATTAAGAGGGTCTTGCAAAAAAATCAACAATCAAGATGTTGCACAATTTTTTTTTGGAAATTTAAAAAATATTTGTATATTTACAATTTACTTTAACAAAAATTTTAATTGTTTGGGTTATTTACTGTTTTTTGAATTTTCTTAGACAAATGTAAATTTAATGTAATTTTTTGGTATATTTTTATCTCAGGTGATGTAAACTAGAAATGTGTGTGTTTTACATACAATTTTTCCGCGCGTTCTACTGCGCCTGTCTGCAATCCTTGTATTTCAGAAGATTCCGAAACCAGTGTAGGTTGCTTGATGGAACGGAAAACTGACTGTCCGAGAACAGTACAACGTCGACCTGGAACGCAAACAGGATTTTTCGTACCGTTTTATAACCGTCCCACGCTTTGATGGAACGAAACTACTATAGACTCTAAAGACTGTACGATTTGTGCATGCGTAATACCATGGGCGCACCCAGGGGGGGCCCCGGGGCCCGGGCCGCCCCCAAGCCTTATAAAGACTTAATAACTTTTTTTCTTTTTTTGGGTCGCACGATGAGAGGCCTCGGGCCCCCCCCCCCAAGACACATTCCTGGGTGCGCCACTGGTATTACCTATTTTGGTAGCAAGATTTGCTGCGTTGTTGGTTTGGGATAATCTTATAAGGGTATTGTAATAAGAACAAAGGTGACTATCACATATTAATACTTACAACAAATATTCTCCAAACCAGGACTTTCTGGAAGGGTTCACAAAACCCAAATAGCGTTTCCCCTTTGTATTGAAATAACATCTTGTTAAGTGATGAGATTTTTTGCTTTTTTATAATATTTTATGTGTTTACTAATTACCGCAATTAGTTTTGTTGTTAAAATGTCTACTACAGCTAAAGGTACGATAGATCGATCCCTTAACTCAGCATACTACCTGTTCTTACTTTGTTCCGCAAAACGTACACCTTCACCTTTGTTTCCAACTATGCGTGCCCACCCTGATTCAAAAAATGCATCACGTGATTGCAGATGGATTTGCACTGTTTTAAATGCAACGTCACCTGATGCGTTTTTTGAATCAGGGTTAGTTCGCATTGGTAGAAACTAGAAGATTAAAATAAAGTGTTCTAGATAACTTTTCTCCCAGCCTTCCAGGTTTTTGACTTTGTTTTTACCCAACTGCAGCACGGCGAAACGAAGGGTAATGTTTTTCGTTTCAGATATGTATGTATGTATATATGTATGTTTGTGTCGCGCTAGAGGCTAAACGGCTGAACCGATTTTGATAGGAAAGGTGTCGTTGAGTTGCTACTGATCCCGAAGGTGCTATAGGCTATATTTTTTTAAACAGGAGTCAACATGGCGGTCGTCAGACGCCATTTTGTCACATGATGTAGGCTTTAAGACATACAAATTACCTAAATTTCAGTCGAAATTATTTTGATCACCCATTGCAAATGTACTCTAATTTACTGTAACTACTCTGTGGTCTTCCCTACTCTCACCAGCCTACCATCCTGTCAATCTTCTCCCATCCTCTTCAGAAACCATATTCGCATAATTAGGTATATCAAATATAGGGCGATTTCATAAAATCACACGCTTTTAGAATTTTTTGAACACCATTTTGCTTGTTCCCCCTGCCTCTCTCCTCGTCGGGTGTTTTTTTTTTAATGAGAGATGATAAGACCACTTATGTTTTTATACAAAGTCTTAAATTTTGATGCTGCATACATTAAAATAGCAAACATATTTCTTAAAGATTTTGCATGCTGCCTGATGTTAATATTTAATTTGTTTATATCGCAGCATCTTCCAGTTATGTGTATTTTATTTAAATAAATTTAAATACCGCCTTTATTATCATTACCAACATTTTTCTAAAATTTTAATGATTGTCCGCCCGAGGATATAGCTCGCGTTCACAAGGAATGATGATACTTTACATTTGCATAAAAATAACATTTTCGTGTTATATTTTCAACTAAATTACGGCAAAAGTATACACGTTTTTCGCTTAAATGGTATTTGCGTCTTTAGTTTGTTTTTATTTCTATTGTAAAATCTATAGTGCTAAACAAAAGCTATAATACGTTTATTTAATATGCTAAATATCGCTTCTACTTGTATCTTTAGCATATTTTTAGCGATAAAAAACTATACAAAGGGTCAAAATCTAAAATTAAAATTGGATATCGACTTTCAAAAGAATTCATGGTAACGAAAGGCTTAAGACAGATATCTCTCCAACTCTTTTTAAAATATATATGGCACTAGAATGGGAATACAACTTAACGACCGATTTACCATATCCATACTACAGTTTGCTGACGACCAAGTAATTCTAGCTAGTGGTAAGGAAGACATGGAGTATATGATGAGAAAGTTAACGGAAAAATACCAAAAGTGGGGGTTAACAGTGAACGTGGACAAGACACAGTACTAATGTATTGGAAACGAATCAAGTGAATTAGAACTAGACAATGGACAAAATCACATTTGATAAGACAGGAACAACAGACTGTAAAGAACTGGAAAAAAGGATAGTAAAACAAACAAGGTTATTGAATGGGGTATATTATGGAGCAGAGAAATAAAAAAGGATATAAAATAATAAAATTTGACAAATATTAAACAATGGTGAAAGGCACGCTGTTTGATGGAATAGAGACTTGTCACGTAACAGAAAAATACAAAACAAAAATGGAAAGTGTCGAAATGGATGCAATAAGAAGATTAGTGAGAATATCTAGAACAGATCATATAAGAAATGAGATCATAAAAGAAATAATGGTAATCGATGGAAGCATAACGGATGACATCACTAATAGACAACTGATATGGGCTCTCAGATACTATAATTTAGAAGTAAATACGAAATATACGTTTTCAAAACTAAACACCGGCAATCCGGGTTCGATTCCTAGCTAGGTACTTGGTTGTTTGTGTTTGTTTAAAAATTCTTTAACCTTGCTCGAACTTTAAGAAACTCGGCAATTGATCCTGATTGGATGGAAAGTCCCTGTATATGTTGTTCAAACCCTAGATAACCGAATGTGGCATTTAAACTAAAACTCTCTCTATTTAACCTGTTTGTTATTCATCGCGTTATTTTCTGTACATCCACAAACATAGGGTATATTATTCAAAAATATAAGTATGTTAAATTTAAATGCAGAATGCCTCTTCTATTTAGCTTGGTGACATTTTATATCCGAATTAAATATAGCCCGGTTCCTGCACAGCCCAGTTCCGTGAACCGGAGTGTCCTCACGGGAATGCTAAACAGCATCAAGATAAATAGGATCAAGATAAAAAAGGTACGGAATTAGTATGCCCGGTATATAAGAAAATAATCACCCAAAAATCCTTTTAACATTCACCTCTGGCTTTTCTGCATTTCGACTCGGGCTTGCCCCCCCGATTCACAATTATTATTATTTTATTGCGCTCTGTTGCCAAATGTATAGCCTTAAGCCCGCTACTTTCTACGCGCTATTTGCAAAGTTCTTGGCAAGTACAGAGAGTGGTGCAATCTCACAGGCTTGCATGGATAGTCACTTACACTTCCCATCTCCTGTCGGAAAATGGTTGCAAGCTTTGATTATACGAGTTGTCTTTTAAGTTTTGCATAATAATATACTGCTGGAATAAGACAGTAGATAACTATTAAAGACTTTATTGTCCCGCGTATTCTCCACAAAAATTAGTGCGCTAATTGCGTGCACTCAAACCGGTTTAATTTAAAAAAATGCATTCTTGAAGGCGTCGACTGCTTTCTCTGGCGACTGAAATCTTTGATCACGCAGTCCATTCTTGATTTTCGGAAAAGTATACGACGTTTTGTTGGGTGAAAAATTCAATGGTTTTTTAAATTTGTGCGAACACGCATTGTCATGGTGGAGGATAATTCGTCGTTCGGGGTTTGTTTTTTGAACCCCAGCGATGACTTTTGGCAAACAAATGGTGATGTACCAATCGGCAGTAACAGTCCTTGTTGCTACCTGCTTTTGAGACAAATGTCGCGACCATCTTTTTGGATACACTTCTAGAACAGATGACTTTTGTTGGTTCAGACAATTGACGTTTATTTTCGGGTTCATATGGAGCGTTGTTTGATCAAACAACGATATAAGTATTATTACCACTGATAATATACACCTTTCTCGAGTTTCCTGCCTCAAAGCGGTTTTAGAGTTTACTGACACCAATTGACCCTAGCTTCTTTCTGTTTTTTGGTTATCAGATGCGGTATCCAGTGGAAAACTAATTTTCTTAAGCCTAATTCTTCATGCAATAGAATTGAAGTCTTTGAAATCCCCAAAGAAGTCTCTATCTCGCGATATGTTACATGTCGATCTTCCGTGATGAGCATGCGCATGCGCATCGATGTTTTCCTGGGTGACAGCCGTTTTTGGTGCACCTGACCTTGGATCGTCGCTAAGGCTAATCCGTCGATGCTTGAATTCTCCATGCCAAATGGAAACAAAAATCAAATCGGCAAGGCATTCTTGTTGAGATAATTTCCTTCGAAAATCATAAAAAATTATAGCGCAAAAATATTCTCGGTTTAATTGCATTTTTTTACTGATTAGTTAATTAACAAAAATTACTGTAGCTATAAAACTATATGTAACACACTGACGTTTTCTTTTAGGTTGTGTAATGATTGAGGTTAAGTTTCAGTAACGTCATTTGATCTGTGTCGCCCTCTATGTTCCTATATGTAAAATATAAAAGATCCCTCGTACAACACAAAGTCTTATAATCAATGGTGGAAGTCAAAGGCCGCAAGTGGATGCACTTTTAGAATAAAATTACTGTTTGGTCGGGGATTGGCATGGCTCACGGTTTCTGCAGCTTGTTAGGACGTGTTCCAAACAAGCATAATTGATATCCTTGTAATCAACGTTGGAGAACCACATAGTTAGAATTGAAACAAAATATTACTAACACCAAAACTCTTTTTGTGTAATGGTGGCACTAGACGTTTTGGTTAGTAAGTATCTCTAACCGTTTTCAAGTGTAAACTAAACAATGCAGTCTACAGGCTGCTACTTATTCTACTTGATGTGACGCTCCGCCCCCTTTTTAATTAAGAATTAACCACAGAAATTAACAACAATATGGTTATTCCGAGAAATTAATAAGCTTAACGATCTCTAAAATTATAAAAAATGATAACCCGTTAGGTGTTATTAACATTCCATATATGTTCAAGGGATTTCAGAAAACATAAGATAAATAGCCAAACACTATAATATAAAAACAGTATTTTTATCGAGAAATACGATGAGGAGTTTTGTATCTAAAACAAAACCAGAAAATCCTTAAAATAATAAGGAATGTATAATCCCGTGTGACTGTGGTAAATCATATGTAGGTGAAACGAAACGCCCTCTTCAGGTTAGAGTAAATGAACATCTAAAAAGTACCCAATTAGGATATATTGAAAGATCCGGTTTGGCGGATCATGTATGGTCAAATGTCAGAAGCTAAAGTTTTGCATAAGGAGTCGCATTGGCGAAAACAAGCTGCGTTTATAATGCAAAATAAAGAAGTTTTCAGTCAACCAAACGCGGACATACCAAACACATGGAAACCGCTCTTTAAGGAAAACAAGCACCTCAGGATTAAAAAAGGGGCGGGCCGTCAAATCTAACTGCACGCCAAGTAATATAAGTAGTAGCCTGTAGACAGAATTGTTTAGTTTACACTACTTGAAAACCGTTAGAGATACTTACTAACCGAAGCGTCGTGTTCAAAATAAATAAGTCCGAATTGTGTTTCTAATACGGTTATTTTGCAGCGGTTGTGTTTAAGTGTATTGCTTTAAAAGTCAAAAGTGATTTTTGTGGACCAAATGAACTAGATAAACCCAAACTACCATGGCCATCTTGTTTACTATTTAGCGAAAAAACAAATGCATGTTTGAGTTTTTTGGTAATTCTGTTCTTGCGTGTGTAGATGGTTTGTTTAAAATGACGCTGGGTCAATAGCGCGCCAGTTATTTGCGCGCAGGACATTTGCGCGTGGACAAATGTGCGCAAACCATTGCGCGCAACCATTAGTATATAACCAATTGCGCGCGGACAGATGCACGCAACTAATAACTTTTAATTAAAAGTTTATTTTTATAACATTTTTATAACAGGTTGGAATACAAACGCTCCTGAAAATGCACTAACAAGTCGAATGGCCCTGTCCAGTCGAGGTGTTGATAAGTTGGCCCGGTTAGGTTTAGTAATCTAAACTGACCCGGTTAGTTTTTTTACAAAAATCTCGATCTGGTCAGGAAAGTTCTTTTTTTGTAAAAAACCTAACCGGGTCAGTTTAGAATATTAAACCTAACGGGGTCAAATTATCAACTATCCTCGACCCCTGGTCCGCTAATGGCTGCGCGAATTTGGTCGCGCGCAATTCTCCCGCGAGAAAATGACGCAACGCTATTGACGCAGTGCCGTTTGGAATATTTGCAAATACACCAAATCTTCTTTGTTTGAAACTCGTAAACAATGAATGTGTAGAAATAAAATTTCGGACTTCCATTGTCTTTATTTATTTTAAAACACGACGTTTCAGTTAGTAAGTATCTCTAACCGTTATCAAGTGTAAACAGTTTACACAAATATAATTTCGGACTTCCATTGTCTTTATTTATTTTAAAACACGACGTTTCGGTTAGTAAGTATCTCTAACCGTTATCAAGTGTAAACAGTTTACACTTGATAACGGTTAGAGATACTTACTAACCGAAACGTCGTGTTTAAAAATAAATTGTCTTTATTTATTTTAAAACACGACATTTCGGTTAGTAAGTATCTCTAACCGTTATCAAGTGTAAACAGTTTACACTTGATAACGGTTAGAGATACTTACTAACCGAAACGTCGTGTTTTAAAATAAATAAAGACAATGGAAGTCCGAAATTTTATTTCTACACCAAATATATCGCCAAATAGAGCAAAACCACTAACGAATACGCTTCACCAAGTGAGGTGCTGCAATAATCTAAATCTTAATTTGTCACCAAGAACTCAGCTATTACTAAAGTCTTTGATATTATTGTAGTGGCAACGTCGAATATCAGGTGCGATTTAAGACCTTTTATATCAAAAAGACAAAATAAGAAAAACATAAAGCAAAAAATAAGGATGCACACGCAACCTCAGTTCGTATCGGCTGAGATAAAATCTGAGCAGCTCGATGTCAATGTGAATTTTAGATTAATGTGAACGGTGTTTAAAGCTTGAAATTGCCCCCGACCATAATCCGTTTTTAAGTAATGGTTTCTTTTGGTTTCTAGACATTTTATTTAAGGTCAATAAATAAGTGGATTTCAGGGGGGGGGGTAGAAAAAAATTATGGATTTTTACTTAACAAATATCGGGCTGGCCACATAATTAGTAGACCCCCTAGAAAAAAAATACGTAAATATTATTTCCGTCGACCATTACCCTCCCTAGATTTTGGCCCGCCCTTGTAGGTATATCTACATGTGTATACCTACTATGGCTACGCTATTTTTTTTTTTAATTTCTCGGGCGGCGGATAAAAGGTCGAAAGAACAAATGGTCAAAAATACAAAAGGTCGAAATTATAAATTAAAACATAATCTCTTGACCACTTCCTTCATCCTACAGAATGTGAAACCTTTTTTCACTGACAAGGTTAGGATACGTTGGCGATTAATTGACAACGGTTAGGTTTCACATTTTCTAGGATTCCGGAAAAAAGGTTAGGAGAGTATGTTTTAATTTTTATTTTCGATCCTTTGTATTTTCGACCTGTTTTACTTTCGACCTTTTGTACTTTCGACCATTTCTCTAAAAAGAATTTTGTTTTATGAAATCTAGAAAATTTATTTACTTGATAATATTACCTTCCTGCAAAGCAACATGATCTGACTTAATGACCACGTCTGCTTTCCAACAATATTATATTTTTCTTGATACCTAATTTTAAAAAAGTCTCAGTATTTAAAAAAAAACAAGTGTAACAAAAATCATACTTAAAATTTAAAAAGAAAAAGGATTACACACTCTTAAAAATATAATAAACTATAATGAAGAAATCCTGATGTTCTTGATCGGCTGAAAAAAACATAAATTATTTCAAATCTAGATAACGATACGGTGTCATTCCATTTTCTTGAATAAGAACCATTATTTCCTTAATTAGAAAGCTATATTTTCTTAATTGAATAAACCAAAGAATACATTTGTTTCCTCAAATCAAAACAAGTGTTTTTCTTGACTTGAAACAACAGTTATCTCGAATTAAAATATTTTATATTATATCAAATAACCGAAATCTAACTAAAAACTAAAAGTAAAGAGTGCACTTTAAACATTATTCTTACAAGTTCCGACTAAAAATAAGTAAAAATACCAATTGTAGTTTTATATCTATAATGGTATTAAAGCTGCACTAATTCCTTCAACATTAAATTTAAAAACATGAAATGTAAGAGAGTGATCTAAGTGGCCCACATGTGCTACATCAATAGGAAATCGAAATGGATTACTTTCTTGCAATATTGAAACCACATGCAACAGAATGTCCTGTCTGCAGTGGCGGCATGCAAGTTGTAAAGCTGGTGGGGGGGGGGGGCGCAAATGGCTTAAGGGTGCGCACTTAACTGAGTTTGTAATATACTATTTACCCAACAATAGAAATCCAGTGCAAGAATTAATATGTTCTCTGAAAGATTCATGTTTTCTTATCTTCTCAAGATGATGGTGCAAATCTTTCACATCCGTTTGTGTCCATTTAGGGTCAATTCTGGATGCCGCATTTTAAAGCAACACACATGAGAATCAATACAACAGGTTGGTTAAATCACACCCGCAAATCCAGTTATTTTTCTTATATATGTCTCTAGAAAAGTGACGCGTGAAACTTCTGTTTTGTGTCCTTCTTTGACTAACTTGAGTTAGTTTAGATCCGGTAAGGTCCTATCCAGTTATTTAATTTTGATTTTATCTTCCAAAGAAATACTGGAAAAATTGCTTTTTATAATATAACCCACGCAATTCATTATAAAGATCGATAATAAAAATTCGCGGGAAATTATAATACGACCTAAAAAGAAAAATAATAGAGGACATACCGTATTATCAGGTTCAATTAATCGTTTCGTGAACAATTTCCTCTTCTTCAAGCTCTAGGAAACAAACACTTTAAAATGGTCTACAATAAAACTAATAAAATATGTAGCATAAAACTTGAAAAATAAATGTTTATTACTAAACATACATATCATCACATGACAAACGAGAAAAAAGAATTAGTATTAACCAAAAAGTGTTTTTTTTTTAATTATTTAATTAAAGGTTATGTATAATCTTTTATTATTTATACCTATTTTATTTTTTTATAATTGACTATTTGTAAGGAGACTATATACTTACTCTGTGTTACATCCATGGTGTCCGGAAGTTGGAGAACCATTTAAAATTTTTAATGGTGTTTGTTTCCTAGAGCTTGAAAAAGTGGAAATTGTCAACGAAACGTCACCAAAAACCAAAGTGTTTCTTTACATCTACCCCTACAACCCTCGAATCCAAACCTTTTAATAAAATGCAAAGGGACGAATCTTATGAAAAACTATGGAGTATTATTAATAATATAGACAAACTCATTGGTTAAACCTACAAAATAACGATAAACTGCGTTGTGTTTAACAAAGATATGCCAAGTTGCTACTGTGACGCCTCAGAAATAACCATAACAATAACAAAATTTTAAAACGGCCCTAATATTTATTGCTTTCGGATATAAGCAATTTAGGTATTTTGATTATTTACTGAGTTTCTCAGGATAAATAAACCTATAATTTTTTTATTACATAAGAATATTATTTATTAATTTATGATAGCTATGAACTTTGACTGCTTTGCCTAGTTGATAGCCTACATTATTTCTTATTGTAGAAATGTCAACAAGTTTTACTTTATTTTTCATTTCTTTAAGCGCGCCAAACACAAAACAATGGCGACTCACTCAATAATAATCAAGAAGGCAGCTCTTTTATCGGCGATGTCAATCTTGTACCAATTAAAACAAAAGACATCTCCGCTATGCACCGGGTGTTACATTATTTCTATTAATCAAATAAGTATATTAGTTATATAAAATCTTTAAGCAAACGTCTGATATACAGGGCTTGACTTCGAACGTTTAGCCTTTATGAAAAGCGTATAAAAAAGGATGAACTTATGGAAATCAAGAAGTCAGTGAGGGACCAAAGACGCGCATATTCAGGAGCGTTTGCCGCTGTGTCTAAAAAACTAAATAGTGTTTTATTACTAAACAGGAGCAATCACAGTATTAAATCCATTTTTAAAAGATGAAGGAATAGTCATTATTATTCATTTCGTTTTTTTAGCATTTAATCAGGAAACATTAAATCGTGAAAAACTTAATTTTTTGATGATTTTTTCTTAGACAATAACCTTGCTCTTTTATTAAAGTCGCGCTTAAATTCCGTTCAAGTGTGTTTTGTGAAACTCTTGTGCCGTTCGATCTCCTGGCGGCGGCTCACGAAGTCAAGTTGCTAAAAGTCACCACCATCCAGGAAACAGAATAGGGGACAACAGTTTTGGGGGTAGGGATGTACGTTGTGATTGTTATTATTTGTAAAAAGCTATTTTGCTTTTATTATTTAAAGCAATCCAAGTTTCGTACTGAATTTAAGGAGTAAGTTCAGAATGTATTACGAAGGAAGAGGGCTCCTAAATTAGGCATTTTCACATTTTGTAATTTATGAAAAAATAAATAAAAAAGTAATTGTCAACCACTTTTTTTATTTTGCAAGTAGGAAATTTATAAATAAAATCTATATGTTTGTGGCGGATTCATTTTACAAACACAACTTTTTTTGGGTATTACGCCACTAGTAAGGAAAAATTATTTTAAAAAATTAAAAAACCACTGCGTTTCTCCTGGAAAAATAAAAATCACTAATTTGTCAGTGGCTTTCTATAAAAATAAATAATTGCCTAGTAAAACCTAAACCACTTATCTTTTAATTGAATTTGAATACGCTACGTTTCGATTGCCAATCTACAATCGTTTTCAAGCTCTTTATTTATATTTTCTCTCAAAATCTTAAATGTTTCTTGTTCAAATATATTTTTTTATTATTATATCGTTGACAAATTGTCAATATTCTGAAGTTTATCAAAAACAATTGACCAATCTAAACAAAACACAAGGTAACATGATACTATTTCAAGACATTATGTCAGTCAATGTTGTTTTCAAATTTGAAAATAAACAGAACAGGGTGACTCATTAAAACTAGAATCAATAAGGTCTCTTTTTTATAACCATTTAGAAACTTTTACAAAATTATGATCATTGTTAATAATATTAAATTTATTAAATTATAAATAAATAAATTATATTACTATTATATCAAAATCTATTTAAAAAACAGTAATCAGAATTTCATTACAGTATTAATTAATTTTGAAAAAACCTTTTTGCAAATCTTGTCTAAGAATAGGAAGCCAAGCTTTACTTATATCTATAGAAATACTTGAAAGACAGTTATCTTCATTTAAATAAATACATGCTGATCCTTTTAATTGTCTTTTAATGTCATTAGACTCTTTTTGTAAAATTATTGTTTCTCCCCATTTAATTCTATGATTACTCTCAAAAGAATGCTGACAAACTCTGGATTTCTCGTAATCACCCCTTCTCAAATTATATTTATGATCATTAACTCTTACTTCAAGTGGCCTAGAAGTTTCACCTATATAAATTTTACCACATTCACAAGGTATTTTATAAATTACATTTTTTGAATTCTGCTCTTCATTTATTGGTTTTGTTTTTGTTAGAATAGATCTAAGTTTATTTTCTGTCTTAAAAACTGTTTTTATATTATAATTATTTGCTATTCTCCTAATTTTGTCTGATATACCTGGTATAAAAGGAATCAATAATTTTTTAGTATCTAAATCAATTATATTAGCATTTCTTCTTCTAGGAAACTCTATTCTATGAAAACAATTTTCAACAAAATTTATAGGATAGGAATTTTTTATTAAAACTTCTTTAATTAATTCTTTTTCTAATAAAAATCTGTTATTATCAGAACAAATTATCCTTGCTCTATCAAATAAACTTTTAACAACACCTCTTTTTATTATAGTAGAGTGATTTGATTTAAAATTTAAATATCTATTAGTATGTGTTGGTTTTCTATATACAGAAGTTTGAAAAGTATTTTGTTTTTCAATAAGTACATCTAGAAATGGAAGTTTGTTATCAGTTTATTTTTCTAATGTAAATTTAATAGTACTTTCTTTGTTATTCATAATATATAGAAATTCATTTAGTTTGTTTTCATCATAAGGCCAAATACTAAAAATATCATCAATATATCTAAACCAAACTATGGGTTTATACTGATATTCTTGCAAAATATTATTTTCAAAATCTTCCATAAAAATATTACTCATTAAAGGAGAAAGTGGGAAGCCCATTGCCATGCCAAAATCTTGCTGAAAAAAATCATTTTGCCATTGAAAATATGTAGTTTTAATACAAATAGTAAGTAACTCTAAAATTGAATCAATATTTAAATTTGTTCTTTCTCTTAGACTTTGATCATTTTCTAAACGATTTCTTACTATTAAAATGGTTTTATCTACCGGAACATTAGTGAAAAGACTTACAACATCAAAGCTTACCATTAAATGATTATTATTAAACTCAATCTCAGATAATTTCTCTAAAAAATGTTGAGAATTTCGTATGTAAGAATTAGTGTTATTCACCAAGGGATTTAAAATGTTTAATAGATATTTTGCTAATTTATGACATGGAGAATTCATACTACTTACTATTGGTCTAAATGGAACATTAGGTTTATGTATTTTAGGTAAGCCATAGAAATGGTGGTTTGCTATAATGAGGAACTAACTGAGAACGTTCTCTATCTTGAAAACAATTTTTATGCTTATATAAAGTAGAATAAATTTTTCTCTCTATTGATTTTGTAGGGTCTTTATTAAGTTTTTTATAAGAACCTTGTTGAATTAAATTTTAAATTTTTTCATTATAAGTGTCATTATTAATTATAACAGTTGCATTACCCTTATCGGCTGGCAAAATTTTTATTGAGTTATCATTTTTTAAGGATACTAAAGCTTGTTTTTCTTCTTTTGAGATATTTTGTTTAATCTTTAAAGGTTTTTCCAAAACTAATTTTGATCTAATTCTAAATTCATTAGCAACTTCTTCAGGTAAGCTTTTTGCTACTTCTTCAATACCTATTACAAAATCTAACCTATTAGGATTTTTTGGGGGTAAAGCAAAATTAAAACCTTTTGAAAGAAGAGATTTTTCTGAAACTGTTAAAACTTTGTCTGACATATTTATTACTGTACGTTCTAATAAGTTATTATTAATATTAAAATTCAGTTGATTTTCTAATTGTTCATTTCTTAAATTAATAAATTTATTTACGTGAATATTTTTTTGTTGGTTAAAATGAAATAAGTAACTATTATAGCAACAATTTAAAATATGATCATAATCAAAAAAGGATACGTTTTCTTCAATTTCATGTTTTAAATTTTGAATCTTATTATTCAAAGACCATTTTTCATATCTATGAAATTGAATTCTTTCTCTTAATAAAGCAAAACTTGTTCTTTGCAATATTCTTTCACTTCTGTTACTTCTAAATGGAGGTTTTAGTCTAAAACTCTTTGGAATAATATCATGCTCTCTACATCTGCAAAGAAAGGTCAAACTATTTTCTGAATGTTGAAGTTTCTTATATGTATTTTCTAAATTTCTAAAAAGGAAGCAAATATTAGGCCCATACCTTTCTTGTAAATAAAATCTATATGTTTGTGGCGGATTCATTTTACAAACACAACCTTTTCTGGGTATTACGCCACTAGTAAGGAAAAATTATTTTAAAAAATTAAAAAACCACTGCGTTTCTCCTAGAAAAATAAAAATCACTAATTTGTCAGTGGCTTTCTATAAAAATAAATAATTGCCTAGTAAAACCTAAACCACTTATCTTTTAATTGAATTTGAATACGCTACGTTTCGATTGCCAATCTACAATCGTTTTCAAGCTCTTTATTTATATTTTCTCTCAAAATCTTAAATGTTTCTTGTTCAAATATATTTTTTTATTATTATATCGTTGACAAATTGTCAATATTCTAAAGTTTATTTATTTTATTTTAATTTTTCCTTACTAGTGGCGTAATACCCAGAAAAAGTTGTGTTTGTAAAAGGAAATGTATAATTAAGTTATTTTTTAGTTGTAATTAATTACACAGTTTCCTAAGTACATTCCTGTAAAGTAATTTGTAATGTAATAGTTACTTTTCAAAGTATTGGTTTCTAACTCTGGTTGAGTATCGGTACACATAAAGACCAAGAAATTTCTTATTCATAAAGTTGAATTTGTGGAATATTTTGTTTGTGCGTGTAGTAACCTCCTTTAACATTTTTGCCATGTTAGAAAGCACTACCTGTACACTTAATTACTAATTCGCAGTATTGATTATTAGTCATACAGGTCAAATGATATCTAGGAGATGGCGCTACAGCAATGAAAATCAAGGGGTTTTAATGGTTTTATTAACGTTTTTTGGCCTACTCAGTCGGTAAGAGTAACGTCATTATATCGCGAAAAGAAAACCATTTTCTTGAATTGCCAACTTGACAATAGCGCTAAACTATTTATCTCTCTTAGTGCCATTTATTTAAATAGCAACCGTACTTCAATTCACATATTTTTCAATGACCAAACGATCGTTAACGAACCCTGTAGAAGGAATGGGTATTTACGTTACTAAACCGGAAAGTTAAACTTTATTACCTTTACTAAAGGGTGTACAGTGCTAAGTGCTACAATCCTAGGTTTAAAAGTCTACATTTTGGTTAAAGGTTTAACTTATTTTTCCCGTGAATGCAATAGTTTTTAATATTTATACAAATTGTTCGTAAATACCTTGCGATATGGATCATCTTTTTTCATTGTAACAAAGACATTATTTCCACACAAAGGTTAGAAATAGATAAAACTAATAAAATATTTTGGTTTAAAAATGGTAGCCGTATCTAAACCTCCGAACGTCACTAGGAAATTTTGAATAAAAACGGTTTAAGTCAGTGTCAGCTTTCCGCTATATTTTACATGTTAATTTTTTAGACAAGTTAGCGACGATTAAACCGATGTGTAATTGAAAAGGGATTCTAATATATCTTGTGCTTTTTACAGTATTTAAATATTGATACGTATTTAACACGGTAATGCATCTACAGATATAGTTTTAAGTTATTTATGGATTATTTAGCTTTGAATATTTTTGTATATGAGTTTTTTTGTCAATCATGGATTATTTCTATTGTTTTTCGAAATTTAAACCACCCCTCGGGGGTGGTACTACAATTTGAGACTATTTTTAACGGGAATCCTACGACTGCATGGACTAAATTTCCAAAAAATAATATTTCGTTACAAAATTTTTATGTGGTTTTTCTTTATTTATAAAGTAATTTGAATTTATATGAGATGAAACTCACTGAGAAATGCTTATTATCATATTGATTCAATTCAATTCAATTCAATTAATTTTATTGTTCTAAAAATAAATTGTTTTATACAATAAAGTACAGGACTACAATATAAAATCTTATTACCTAAGAAAAATAAATAAATAAAATGTTAACTTTATTATCATATTGCACATTAGGGTGACCCAAATCTTTGCAGTTATTTGACCTGTTAGTATTAAAAAAATACATTGAAACCGGTCGGTAGCAAGTCTATAGACTTGATACTTAAACCCGGTCTACAATGCTGTCTTAGTCTTAGTAAATACTGGTGTATAGGTCGACCCAGGAAATTTACAAAATGAACCGGATAGTAGAGTTAAAAGCCGCTTCTATCGTGTCACCCCGTGTGCACTTCATTGCTAAAATGTAAGACACAATTTAAATCATTTCTTACACCCTAAGAATGCAAAATCGACTGGTCGTCCAAAAGTCGTCGTGTGCAGGGGGTGGTGGGGGTAGTTTTTCAAAAAATTTGGAAAATTATTTTTTTGCATTTTTTCAATCTATAAAGTGTGCTCATAACTCCACCAAAAGCATATAGTAATATTTCTATCAGAAACATTTATTTTTCAATGTTGAAATTATCGTTCCCAATGCTTATATATGGAGTTCCCTATTAAACAAGTGCTCGCCCTGAAAACGCGTATTTACAATAATTTATAACTTGTTATAACTCGAGAACCCTTTGCTTAATCAAAAAAACACCTTCTATAAACTCTGTGTAACAAAGATCAGGGATCACAATGGTTTTTGAAAAATGTCAATCGGACGAATAGTTTTTTTTTAAGTAGCAAAGAGTGATGCCATGACGCGATAAACGCGGCGGATCGCAGACCTGTGACGAAGGGTCGGATATTTAACAAATGCACGGCGGGCCAGCCGAAACGCGACTCTATTAGTCGAGACACACGTAAGTGCGCTTTTCGTTGATTATCTCGCTTTTGCCATTATTTCCCTTAATAAACAATGCTTTTGCGTTGCGATGTCCGTGTAGGGTCGTAGTAAATTTTTTGACTTATTATGACAAGAACTTTGAATAAGGCGCTGACTGTGACGTAGCACGGCACCCCGACACAAAATATGATTCCGGAACGTACCAACAATTAATCTAATCGTGTCATTGACTGATATTACACTTTATGACCCGATTATTTACCATCTCTTTTTAAACTAATGTATTAGTAAGGGCGCTTAATAATATTAAACACACATGAGTTTAATAACTAAACATTGGTCTACTCGTTATATTTACTAAACTCACACATTGTCATCCAGCTTCGTACTCTCTCTTTTTAACTCAAAGTAGTGGGATGGGCGCATCCAATCTAAAACAGTCATGCCATTTTGACAATCAACGTCAATGAATTTTCTGATGCACACAGTGGGCTCGCGGATCTCATTTTTGACCAAAAAACGTTAAATTAAAAACATACTGAAACTTCTTAATACCTTTACGAAAAAGAGTAGATAGTCCAGCAGGCCTAAAAAAAACTATGATTTGATTGACGTAACTTATTTTTTAGAAGTGTCATTTTTCCTTTCAAATGAACGCGTTAGTACCATATTTGTATGGCGGTTTGATCCAGATTTTAAGCCATTTTACTACAATATTACATGTTGTATAAAATTCGCATAAAATAGATCTTGTAAAAAAAGGTCGGGAAAAGGGGGGCAAAATTGGGTATGCGGGTAAAACGAGATATCGCAGTTTTAAGTAAATTGCGCAAAAATAAAACCTTCTAATATCAGATGTTTTATCCCTATAACTGGTTCAACTCTCTGCAATATGATTGGTGCCGGTCGGCTGAGCTTAAGTTGGTTTTTGCTCAACATGTGATGTTGTGCGCTGTTGATTGTAGAAATAGCTTGCGCAATTTATGACGGTAAGTACATTTTTTACAGACATTTTAAAATTTTGTTTACATTGAACGATTAGTGGGTTTATGTATTATTCATAATTAAACGCATCGCCCGTAAGATTAGTCCTTTACTATGTATGATTTTTGTTTGAATTTAACTGGTGGTTTGGGCAATACGGGGTTTTTTCATGGGGGCAAAATGGGGTACCTTGTTATACCTAGTAACCTATACCCCAAAAATTTTTTTTGTTTTTTGATAGCATCACTAAAACTCGTATTTTATGTTGTCTTTGCAAAAAATTGACGCAAAATTCGTGTAGGAGAGTCGACAGCGATGACTTGGTCGCTGTAATTCTTTATAAATTTTGTAATTACTAAAACAACTTTTTATTTTTTAAATAAGTATTTTTAACTTGTTTAGTATTTTAATAAATAAGACTGGTCTTACAAAAATATTGATTCTAAATTACACAACCGCCCCGACCGTTTCGCCACATAGGCACCCCATTTTACCAAAGGTAACTTTTTACAAAAATAAAAATAAAAGTATGATGGAGTTCTAAATCGTTTAAACTGAAAACTAGAACATAAAGATAACGTATATAGCCAACTTAATTTCAAATGACGAACGCACTGGTGACCATTTATTAGGGGAAAAGGGCCTATAAAATGAAGTATCCCATTTTGCCCCCCTTTCCCCTAATTAGACTTTCTACTTGTACATTTTGATTCCAATTTTGATGTGTAGACAGGTCAGACAATGGTTTTTGCGTGGCATTTCTGAAATTCTATAAAAATATAGATTTCTTATAAATGTTGGTCAAAAATATTGCTTCCCTCATCAACCATGTTTTTAAAAGTTATATTTTTATAAAGAGTATGTACACATACTTTTCAAAAATTGTACTTTAAAATCTGCTGCTACAAAATTTTTGTCTATTATTTTTAAAGCACTTTTGGCTAAATTAAACAAATAAATATAGAAAAATATATATTAATAAAAAATATAAATAATGCATAAAAATACTAACTATATACTAATTTCAGAAATCAAATAAAAATATGGTCACTCCATAATAAAAACCAACTGCAATATCTCAAAAACCAAAAATTACAGATGAAATTAACTTTTACAGGTGGATTGTTTATGAAAGACGAATTAGGTAAAAAAGCTTTTAAGGTAAACGGTTCTATTTTAAAACATCAGCAGTTTACCAAACCTGACTTTTAACAAACTAATATAAAAAAGTGGACTCTTTAAAAATATTGATTTTGTTGCACTTAAAAACAATTTTTTTTTTGAAAAATCATTCTTATTTGATTATGCAGTCATTAAACTTGCAGGTTCTTATCCGCTACAAAGTCAGGGTTACGTTCCTATTATTTTCTAGTTTTTGATAGAGCCAAAAAATAGTACTAGGTTCGACATAAATCGGTTTATAAATATAGGATAGTCTATAGGATAAAGATTTTGGGCCCGCCGTGCAAGTTTTTTTTTGGTTAAGTAAAAGATAATAATAAGCGACGTTAAACACCGCACTGTTGCAGATTTAATACATATCGGTTGATAAATGTAAAAGTTCTCTATTTCGGATCTGCCATGATATTTTTTCTAGGTTTGAGTGAGAAATATATCGGCTTTATACACCCCAAAGTTCCAGTTTTTATACATATCGGTTCACAAATAGGAAACTCTGCCCTTTTGGATTCGTCATGTAATTTTTAAGTTTGATTTCATAATTATACTCACCGACTTTAGACACGCCAAGGTTCCAAATTTGAAACCTACTGGTAAATAAATTTTTTTAAATTTAAGTCAAAAATCATATTTAGCGATTATTAGCACTAAATTTCATACTTACCGGTTCATAAATAGGAAACTTCGCCATTTTGAATTCGCCATTTTGATTGGTAATTACTTCTTTCTCATTTCAAAACAAAATATTGTGACAAAACCTATTTTTCTAATTTTGGTCAGAAATCAGATCTGGGAGCCCACGGACAGCAATAAAAAATAAGCTCTGCTTTAAAAAGAGATGCAAATGAGTATGTTCCAAAATTACAATTTATGTCGGGGTGCAAATGTCAAGCTACGTCACGAGTCAGCGCCTAATTAGTTATTCTTTTTGTGTACTGATTTCATAATCTAAAACAGTGTCTTCAATGTGTGTATGTAGTCAAAACAGAGTGTATTTAAAATAAACAATATACAGAGTGTAAATAATATGTAAGTGCAAAACGAGTGGGTTATTCGTTTTGTAGAGTAATTACATAATGTAATACCGTGTCTTCAAGGTGTGTAATTAATTTAGTCAAAACAGAGTGTATTTAAAATAAACAATATATATAGAGTGTAAATATGTAATATAAAAGTGCATAACGGGTGGATTTTGGTTAAAACAAGAACGTTGAATTGATTATTTTTTTTGTATAGTAATAATTAATTACTCTAATACAGAGTCTTTAATGTATGTATATAGTCAAAAAATTAACATACTGTATTTGAAATAAACAATATATAGAGTAAAGTGGGGTAATAAGACGCACTGGGTAATACGCCGCAGTTCAATAATTTCTTTCCAAGCCAACATTTGACAACAATGCTCTTTCTAACATGTCAGTATAAGCCAGCACGTGCAAGTGAATGGTAAAAAACCCAATTTCTTTTATTTTTTTAATGCAAAAAACACCATTAAAAGTAATTAGGAAAATATTCCTACATACGGGCGAAACAAGTTTTAACTAGATTTAGTCAGTTTAAGTTCAATTTTAATAGGTTTGTGTCAAAATATGCTTTACAACCTTAGTTATTCTGGCGGCATACTACGTGTATACCTACCTTAAATACCGGATATAATTTTGTTTTTGATAAAAGTCAGCGCCTAAGTGCGGAATATTAACCCCATATGTACTCCATCCTTTAAATACTCCGCCGATTGTATTCCAATAAAGCAACTGTTGTAAAGAAATATTTTATAAGCCTTATCTTATATATTTTTATGCTTAATATAGTATGTGTTATTTCTTAAATAATTTTTTTTTAATTTTATAAAAAAGTATAATTCTTACGAGAATAGTATGTTGCCATATTCTTCTTACCCATGACCAGGGGTAATATGGCAAAAGTGCATATCCATGAATTTTTGCCTCTTACGACAAATATCTGAATGTGTAGGCTCTAAAGTGCAGTCAAAGTATCTTAGATAGGGACGTTAGGTACTAAAATATGAACCTCTGAATTTTAAGTTGCCATATTACCCCACTTTACTCTACAGAGAGTAAATCAAATATACTTCTTAAGTGCAAAACGAGTGGATTTCAGTTGATATAAAAAAGGTAAGCTTTTTGTTTGATAACACGTTAAACTTATATTAGTATAAGGTACGTTGGGATAATATGGCCTAGGCGAAATTATGGCCCACCTTAATATACTTGGAGATCTGACGACATTAATTAACCGGTGCTGAAAATTAGTTGTATATCAGTGTATGTATTCTTTAAAAAAGTGACAGTGAGAATTTACATATCTCTCGGATAGGACCAACAGAGATGCGGAAATCTAGGAAGAACGCATGCGTAGTTCGAGATTCACCTGATTTTGAGGGAGTACTTCTTCTCACTCATTGAGGAATCCATACACAGGGCGTAGAAAACTTCTTGCTAACTTCACTGACAGCTGTTTAAATAAGGAATGAAGAAAGGTGTGAATACATTTTTTAAACGCAAATCTTGTATTTTTAAAGTAAGTTTGTTTCGGCGTTTATTGAAAAAGACCAGCAGGTAACATACGCAGTTTAGAATTTTGCAGTTTTTGACAGTATTTTACTGTATAAAACTTTTAGTTATACTTTTAATTTTTGAAATGCTCTCAGAGGTAAAATGGCCCGGTCTTTTTCTAGGTGATCTTTGGATTTATCATCAAACTAGGCCATATTACCCTTAATGTCGGAAAGTTTAAGTTTAACGTGTTATCAAACAAAAAGCTTACCTTTTTTATATCAACTGAAATCCACTTGTTTTGCACTTAAGAAGTATATTTTATTTACTATCTGTATATATTGTTTATTTCAGTTTGTTAATTTTTTGACATATACGCATATTAAAGATTCTGTATTAGAGTGATTAATTATTACTATACAAAAAAAATAATCAAATCAACGTTCTTGTTTTAACCAAAATCCACCCGTTATGCACTTTTATATTACATATTTACACTCTGTATATATTGTTTATTTTAAATACACTCTGTTTTGACTATATTAATTACACACATTAAAGACACGGTATTACATTATGTAATTACTCTACAAAAGGAATAATCCACTCATCCTGCACTTATATATTATTTACACTCTGAATATTGATTATTTTAAATACACTCTGTTTTGACTACATACACACATTGAAGACACTGTATTAGATTATGTAATCAGTACACAAAAAAATAACTAATTCAACTTTCTTGTCATAATAAGTCAAAAAATTTACTACGACCCTACACGGACATCACAACGCAAAAGCATTGTTTATTAAGGGAAACAATGGCAAAAGCGATATAATCAACGAAAAGCGCACTTACGTGTGTCTCGACTAATAGAGTCGCGTTTCGCCTGGCCCGCCGTGCATTTGTAAAATATCCGACCCTTCATCGCATGTCTGCGATCCGCCGCGTTCGTCGCGTCATGGCATCACTCTTTGCTACTTAAAAAAAAATCTATTCGTCCGATTGACATTTTTCAAAAACCGTTGTGATCCCTGATCTTTGATACACAGAGTTTATAGAAGGTGTTTTTTTGATTAAGCAAAGGGTTCTCGAGTTATAACAAGTTATAAATTATTGTAAATACACGTTTTCAGGGCGAGCACTTGTTTAATAGGGAACTCCATATAAAAGCATTGGGAACGATATTTTCAACATTGAAAAATAAATGTTTCTGATAGAAATATTACTATATTCTTTTGATGGAGTCATGAGCACACTTTATAGATTCAAAAAATGCAAAAAAAAAATCCAAATTTTTTTAAAAACTACCCCCACCACCCCCTGCACACGACGATTTTTGGACGACCAGTCGATTTTGTATTCTTAGGGTGTAAGAAATGATTCAAATTCTGTCTAACATTTTAGGAATGAAGTGCACACGAAAATCGGTTCTAGAAGCCTTTTACGCGCTTTTAAACTCTACTAGGAGGCCAGATCTATAAATATGGAATTTTAAACATTTTTAAAATCGTAAAGACAAGGCAAATTAGAAAATAATACAATATACCGGGTGTTCCATTTAATAGTTCAAAGTTGATGTCAAATTTTGACTTATAGAATGTCATTTGACAACATCTGTCTTAGTGTTGAATAGCTTTTAGTAAACTATAAAACTTTTATATATTTTTTTTTCTATCATTGATGTTAATGCGCTGACCGGGGCTCAAAATATATTGAGTCACCCTGTACATAACGACATAACACCTGAAAGATGAATGTATGTATGTATTCGAAAGTGGTGGCAGGCCCTACTGGACCTCCATGCACTGCGACCACAAATGGATCTATTGTGCCCACGTACCTACATACTGAGTTTGACTAAAGTGGCATATTTTTTTTTCCACCCAGTACATGAAAAAACTCTGCAGATTACAAGAATAAATGATTTAGGCTTAACACTTTGGCTCAAAGATATACCACTAAGGCCTCTGCATTATTAGCCATACACCTGAAAGATACTCTATACCCTAATATTAAGGTACTTACTTAAAAGCTATTTGATAACTATAATATACCTATTAACATTAACACTATTTAAAAATTGTCAATATAACACTGTCTAAATGACATCACATGACCAAATTGACTAAAAGAGGGACCAGTAAAAAGAATTTCCGATCTTCTGGTTCTTTACCGGTGTCTTTCAGAAGAGTCTGTCTATATAGTGACACACTTTCCGTAACACCGTACCAAGGGCGGCTGATGAAAGCGGATGAAAGACCGTACATATACGCACAGGAAAAAAGCGAAAAAGAAATATTGGGAGAGGAAAAAACGCTCCACAGAACCAGCGTAGGCGAACACTAGAAAAGCGCGCAAAGAAAAAGCGCACATAGTAAAACAGCGCACAGGAAAATCAAACAAAGAAAAAATTTAACGTAGAGCATCAAAGTTGGTGATTTTTACACTTTTTTGATAATAACTTTTTAAAAAGTCGTATTTTAGAATAAGAGCAATAAATAAGTGGAGACAAAAATATTTAAAAAAAGAATTATGCGTTCAATATTTTTCAGGAGTAACTATTTTTTGTAATAGACTTTTATATTGCCATATAAACGCAATGTTTTCCTTCATATTTTTTGTTAATAAAAATAAGTCTCTACGAAGACATATTAATAAAATATCAATGACATTTAAAAAAAAAACTTAAGAAGCAAAAATAAAAATCAAAAAAATTGCAGCCTATATCTCCTTCACTTGTAATTTTATCAAATAAGGAATTAATATAATTTTGAATCCCAATTATAGCTAACTATTCATTTGACAGTGATAATTTTTTTTTGTAAAACCAACTTCTCAAACTTTTTTCCTATATCTTAAAATCAGATGAGTTACACATGTTATATTCCTGACTATCAGGACGTGTTCCAGACGGGGATCATTCGTATCCTCGTGATCGACGTTGGAGAAAGTGAAAACCAAATAGTTTTAACAAGTTCCCAACGAAAGCCTCAAGCCATCAGTATAATTCAGTGCCAGTAGGGGTATTTTCCCTCGGAGTAGTTGTTTCTGGTGGTTTCACACAACTTATGCCCTACACGGAGCTATCGCCTACATTCACCTGAGGATGGCCCAAAAGGTCGAAACCGGTCCGGTCGTGGATTGGCATGGAACACTTGTTCCTGACTATCAGGAAGTTTTCCAGACGAGGATCATTCGTATCCTCGTGATCGACGTTGGAGAAAGTGAAAACCAAACAGTTTTATTTGAAACTTGTTTAGAATTTTGAAAATATTTAAAAGTTTTATTAAAATTCATACAACTTTAAAAATTATCAAACTATTAAATTTAAAACTTGAAGATCCTTTAATATTTGTGAACTATATTAATATTATGTTATGTTATTTATAAATGTTTGCAAATTTTCTTTTAAACTGTAAGTAAATTTTATTTAAAATCTTTTATGATTCACGTCTAAGTTCATAATTATTTATGAGAATAAATGGGCCATTAGACTAGTATAATTGGTAGGTCGTAGGCCCAGAGTAAGATATGTTTTCTTATCCTAAGGTCGTAGATAATATTCACACCGACACATAAAATAAAAAAGTGATGTGTATATTTGATCAAACCTACTTATCCGGGGTCCTTATATTATAAAAACGTTGCAATTTTCCGCGCAGACACAAAAAAATGCGAAAACCGCTGTGTACGGGCAAAACAAACCACGTATTTGGTATCGGTGCATCAAGATGGAGAGACTACTTTTTTTGTATTTTATTTGCCATAGTTATTATTGTTTAAGTTTTTCCTCAGTGCGCTTTTTTCCATGTTCACAGGCAATTTCTTCCTTGAGTGCCTTCCTGATAAAGCAAGTCAACAAAATTATAATTTTTTTTCAGCCATTAACTTACCTGTAGTAGCTATCTGCCCTTATACTTTATATACTTTTTCGATTCTGGGGAGGTTCGGTTTGGTTCGGTTTCGCCAATTTTCCATATAAAATTTTTTATGGAGATTGCTTGGGTTCCCCGTTTAAAACAAAAACAAATATTTTTGAGTCTCGTTTTTCATAAAAATCTAGGGCCAACAAAAGAAGCCCGACGAAAAAAGCCAAATCCTTTATAATAGTCGTTGAAGCAGAAGAAAATGAAACACCCTGTATAAGCGGTGTAATAACATTCTTTAACATTATCTGAGTTATTGATTAAGAAGGACGGCATTCTTTTATTTACTCGTTAGTTAAATCGAGTCAAACGATTTCTCAAATCTGATAAATTGGTCTTGATTATTTTAAACTTGACTGGACCCAATCATGTTAGTTTATTTATTATTTTTATTTTTATCTTTTGAACCACGAGCCGCAGGATAATGCTTCATGAAGTTTACAGGCAACAGGAGATATTATGTAATGAACAGTCAGTGCCGTACCCAAGAAACGGGGGGGATAAGAAGTTTTTAAAAGAAATGTTACTTTATAGACGTGAAATTTAGTACCGGTGAATTTAAAAATCAAATATAAATCATAACGTAAAAGAAATATTTGTTATTTTATTTAGCTTAAAAATTCCGCTGATTGACGCTCACGTGTCTGATGGCGGGTAAAAACGCAATCAGCGTTAATCTGGCCTAAAAGGCAGAAGAGCTGTCGTAGGTCATGGATGGTTTGTTTCTTTTTATTTGTAATCGATCTTTTCATTGATTGATATGTATAGCAGTTTATTTTCGCCTGCTCTTGTTCTAGTTTCTCTCGTATCTCGGTGGATGGCGCTTCTTGCGACAGTTTTTTCACTATTTACATAGGATTAGAGAGAAAACCGTCTAATTAACTTCGCAAGAGTGTCACATTGACCAAGCAGTGTTCTGCGGAGTCCCATAAGGACGAAATAGTTAGCTGTCAACACTTATTAGGTGTCCATTAGATCTTGGACCGCCGTGAGGTTAACCTTTCAAGCTACCCACGGAAAAATATGAGAGAAACAAAAATTCCTTTTTAAGCGATTAGTCACGAAACTTGTTTGAGTTAATTTCTAGCTGCATTTTGCTAGATAAAAAGAAAAGGCGCCAGCAGGCGCGTACAGTCATTCAGAAGACCTACTTGTTCTGGGTGTTTGGGAAGCGTTATTTTTGTTGAAGATGAAGTTTAATCATGTGTTACTTTAAATAATTAGAAAAAAAATATTTTGGCACATGCCTAATTAAAGACGGTTTTCTCAAAAGCTAAAGAATAAATTCAAGTTCAAAATTATTTACTAGGTAATAGTAGTAGTGGCCGCTCGTGAGGTAGTGTCACGGAGCCAAGGCACTACCGTATTTTTCTGCAAAAACACGTTTTTTTATTTTTTAAACATCTTTATTGGTTTTTGTTTTATTTTATTCATCTCTTTTTCATTTATATATTATATGAAATTAGGTAGCTCTGTGCAATGCAGTGGATCACACTCCGACTCGATGCGACTAAAACCCAAAGCAGCGTCGAACACACTGCCACCTTTCTCTTGGCTCCTTCGAACAGAGATAGATTTTATCTGCAGAATATATTACCGGAAGTGATGGGCCAATCTTGGGCATTTTAGCGTTGTTTAAATCGGAAAAATCAAACAAATTTTGTGCCTGGCGGAGGCCGTCAGTTAGTCGTATTACTCGCATTGTTTTTGTGCCTGGAGCATGGATATTTTAATTTACGCCCTTTACAATACATTTCAATTATTTCAGCAGAAGTTTTTGATGAATTCTGAGTCATTTCATGGAGGAATCCGGGTGGGCATGGTTAAATTTCTTTAAAAAAGAATATAATTAGAAGCCCCAAACATAGTAGTAGTAGGTATGATTTTTAATGACTTGTGGGTAAACATTTGGGCGCAACACCCCGAATTTTTTTACTGACTCAAATTTCTGGCACTAGCATGTTGTTTTGACACGAGCCGCCGCTGAATAGTAGTGGTAAACCTAATTTAAAAAATGTGAGAAGGTTAAAAAACTGTGAACTTTGTTTTTTGTTTAAAAAGCATGAAAATAAAACAAAATAATATTTTTTATTAAACTAGCAAACATAATTGCCTAATTACTAAAATATTTTGTTTTATTTTTTTTTAAAACTATGAATTCCTCTAAAACCATTTTTTTAATAAGTGTTCTCATAATGAGAACGTTGGGAGTTAAATGGCTAAAATATATTTATTAATTTTTGAATTATCGTGCGAAAGACGACGTCCTCGAAAACTATGGTGGTTTGGTTACTTTTTTTTGAGTGAAAATAAGAAAAAGTTTTTTTGACGATCCCAATAGCCTTCCTACCTAGGAATGGCTAAAAATAATTCAACCCAGCGTACTTTTTCGGTCAAATTTGAAGGGCATTTCTGGAAAAGGAGCGAACAGCCATTTGTCTACAAAGAACCAACCGGTTGGATCTGTTCAAATAAAAGTCACGAAACCGATTTGTCGGCTTGTCGTTTGGTTCGATAGTCAACAGAGGGAGCTAGAGTGCTTGTGTCGCCTGGATTTTTTACCAGCATCTAAATATATTTGACTGAAGGCGCTTGGCACTTATAATGCAAAATTTAGGTTTTGGCGCTTGGCTCCTTTTCCAGTAATGCTCTCCATTTAATTTATCCAGCAAAAACTATCCTTGACTGGGCAAAAATCAAGACACAAAAACTATTTTTTGCCAGCTGCTCATATCTTAGATAAATTTCGCAGTCGAGTGAAGGAATATTATTTAAAACACAACTGTTTATTTATTAATAAAGTTTTTTGGTGTTATTAAGCAAGGGTTTTTAGAAATTGGTGAGAACATAAGTGAAATTTAGAAACCAGAAATATTTTGTAACCCACTTTGCATGCATTTATCTATAAAAATACGCTTAAGATTTTAGTTTTTTTTAGAAAATAGAATACTTGAACCAAACTTTAGTTTGAGCATTGTTGGTGCAAGAATTATTTGTCAGCTTTTGGCTACTTTTATATTTTAATATTATTTTTCATTTCAAATTTCGCGGGGTATATGCATATGACTTATCCCCGCACCGAGACACGCGCGAGTCTGCGCGAAGAGTCGCAATCGGGAAACCGAGAAGAAGCACAAGAAACGCCGTGAGTGCTACAATTTTCCCATTTTTCCTATCTTCCAAGCGACCAAAATGACTGCAACTAGATGAAAACTAAGGTAGGTGCACTCTAGATATTTTATATGCATCTTTTTTACTGATTTCCTTTCAATAAACTTTACCATTACGTTTTTCAATTTCTTATCTCAAAATATTGGGTATTTCTCGAATGAGTGGTGTAAGTGGTGAACCAGCCAACCTAAACTCAACCTAACTTACGTTTGCACCCTCATTGGATGGTCCTTCGAACCGGACCCTTTCAATTTACATTTTCAGCAGTTTTCCTGTAACTTCCCAAACTTACAAATTTCCAAAATTTTCCGTTTTCGGCGAGATTTTTCGTATTTTCTGTCACGTGTGTTAAAAATATCAACTCGGGTGAGTTATATATCGAATACCTATGGAATTAAAAGGTATAGTCGACCAATACAGTATTGGAAGCCACACGCGCGCTGTTTGAATTGCTTGACTTGGGTTACACTGCCGGCATAGGCATTGGTTCATACTTAATCGCGGACTCCGGTAGTTTTGTAAACAGCCCGTATAGCATAGGGTATATAGCGCTCGACTCGTGATCCGGGACTTAATAGGGGAACTTCAAGGGGTCTCAGACCCAATTACAAAATTTACCATTTTAAATGAGTTTATTACAAATAAGTTACCAGAGTATAATTTATAAATGGCGCCGTTAAAAATTTGTACATGGAATGCAAACTCTGTGAGATACAAAATAGGAGAACTGATAAATTTCCTAATGGTGGAAAAAATCGATATTTTGCTGGTAAACGATACCCGTATAACAGAACAACAACAAAATACCCTCAAAATAAAAGATTTCAACACCATTAGGAAGGATATCTCACAGAGAGGGGAAAGGGGAGTAGCCATCCTGATTAGAAAGAAAATACCTTTCGAAAGGGTTTATATAAATGTCTCTTTCGAAAGCATAGCTATTAGACTTAGTAACGAGTTCTGCATCGTAGCAGGGTATAATTCGCCGAGAAATAATTTTTCGGCAAATGATCTCAACACGATATTCAATTTGTCCACAAAAGTATTGTTGGTTGGAGACCTGAACGCCAAACACAGTAACTGGAACAACACCCGAAATAACAGAAATGGACACACACTGCTAGACTACACACAGCAACACAACATAGCAATCCACTTCACCGACGAGCCCACGCACTTTCCATATAATAATATGACACCCTCATATGTGGATATTGTGGCCAATAAGAACCTAGAGTGCCTGATCGAACCCGTGTCGGTCAGCGCCCTGGGCTCAGACCACAACCCCGTCATTTTTGGTATAGAGTCAGCGCACCTAAGCAATGAAGATGCACCGAAAAATTTTCTCTACAAAAATGTCAACTGGACGATGTTCAGAAACAATATAAATCAAAATTTAGCAATAAATAACACCATCAGAACCTCCCAGGACATTGACATGGAAGTAGAGAAAATAACAAGGTGCATCCAAAACGCGAGGGATGCGGTGGCCCAAAAAACTAAAATCAGGCCGGCCCTAGACAGGGTACCTGACAATATAAAAAACCTAATAAACCTTAAAAATCGAACCAGGAAAGCGTGGCAAAGGCACAGAAGGGAGGTGGATCGGCTTCACTACATCGAACTCGAAAACACAATCAAAACACAAATAACAGACCACAAAAACACTGTCTGGCGCAACACCATGGAGGGAGTGGGGGTCGCGGATAACTCAATCTGGAAACTCGCCAAGAGAATCCGGAGAAAGTTCCCAGAGGTCCCCTCTTTCGGGGGTGTTATGACAGACAGTGATAAAGCAAACACAATCGCGTCACACTTCCACACAATACACGTGCCTAGGCCAAACACAACTACAGACCAGCAACGAATAGATAACCAGTTCGCGGCACTATCGAGACCCGTCCGAGTTAGCCCGGCCATAGCCAGAAAACTTCTAGTCACCCCTCAAGAAACGATCAGTATCATCAAACGATCGTCAAATAATAAAGCCCCAGGGCCCGACCAAATTTCAAACATCTTGCTTAAAAATCTCCCAAGAAAGGCTATGGTCCAATTATCTTATATAATCACTGCAATTTTAAAAATTCAGTATTTCCCCCCTCTATGGAAAAATAGTATAGTAATTCCGCTTCTAAAGCCAAATAAAAATCCGAGACACCCCAATAGTTATCGCCCCATCTCTCTCCTGAATACCATGGGGAAAATCTGTGAGAGAGCCATCCTAGGCCGCCTCGATAAGATTGATAGGAAACTGTCAATCACCCCACCCTTCCAATATGGTTTCAGGAAAAATCATAGCACGCTCCTTCTAATTGCCAAAGTCGTAAACGATATTCAGCTAAAATTCAATCAAAAGCAACAGTCCATATTGACTATGTTCGATATGGAAAAAGCTTTTGATACCGTTTGGCATGGAGGGCTGCTATTCCAACTACACACACAAAAAATCCCAAGAAACATCACAGCTTTAATGGGTTCCTACCTTACTGGGAGAATCTTCAGAGTAAGGGTAAATGGGTCATTTTCCGAGCCCAAAGAAGTACTGTCAGGTCTACCCCAAGGGACAGTACTTTCCCCCAAACTATACACTTGGTATACTGCCGATATGCCACAAAACCCTGCCACAGAACTGGGGACCTTCGCTGATGACATAGGCGTCACCGCCAGCTCATTCCACCAGGAAACCGCCAACAGAAAGATAGTGAACCACACCAGAGCACTACTACCTTACTTGGAAAAGTGGAAATTAAAAATTAATCCTCAGAAAACTGAACAAGTTATATTCTCCAAAAACTCTAGAAAGATGAAACTTATACAGCCACTCAACATCGAAGGGACCCCGGTAGAACTGAGGACACACGGCAGATACCTAGGGGTTGTATTAGATAAGCTACTTACATTTAACAAACACGTAGACCACCTTATAAAAAGGACATCTGCCGCTGTGGCGTCAGTTTACCCCCTAGTCTGTAGAAAGTCTTATCTTTCTAGAGAAAATAAGGTGATATTATATAAAAGTCTAATAAGACCAGTATTAACATATGGGGCGCCGATTTATACCGGGGCTTCATATACGCAGAGATACAGGCTACAAAGGGTGCAGAACAAGTTACTAAGAACAATAGCTATGCTCAACCCGAGTACCTCAAATGCTGATATCCATGAATACCTGGGGGTCGAAAGCCTCATGGAATTCATGGATAAGTCGTCAGAGAGCTTTTATGGGGTGCAGGTTCCGGCCTGTCCACAAACTAGAACATTAACCAGGTACAATACCCATAACTCTAATTTCCGTTTCAAACCCATCTACCACAGGCTGTCAGTATACGAGGACATTCGTTGAGCGGGCAGACCTGGGGTGGGGGAGGGTTAGGAACGGGAAACATTTTTTAAAAACATGAAAACTCTCGACGACTCCAGCCAAATTTTTGCGTTGCTTCATTTATAAATTAAAAACTCCATAACCAAAGGCTTACTTTGTGGTAAAACTTTTAAATTCTCATTTTTACGCGAAATAAAAATTCGCAAACCTACAGAGGCTGTACACCGGCATATTTTCGTTCTGCATTGCACATTAGCAGAGTGAAAAATGTGCCGGTGCGCAGGCTACCTAAATAAATACATATCTCTGATAACCTAAAAGCCAATGGGCACATACACCATTTAAGCGGGGTTTTTAGGTTTTTCCCACGCAAAATCAAAAACATAATTTTCATCTAAACTTAAAACTTGTAATGCTGTTCAATTTTTTAAGCATCCGCAGTACTGCTGTTGCATAGGTAATAAAACACCGACATGCCTAGCGGAGGTCGGAAAAACAACGGTCAATCAAAAAACTATTATAAGCTAACTTATGCCATATCATCGGCAATAGGTGTCTGACAGAAAGTCACGGCTTGCTGTTGACGTTCTGCAGCCCAAATACAATGTTATTTTCAATTAGGTTAAGTAAAAATAGGACTGTGATATACTGTAATTATAAGCAAATACGAAATATACGTTTTCAAAACTAACTCGACTCGTGATCCGCAGGGCATGGGATCGAGACTCATTCAACACAAAACTTTTTTTCTTTACTAGTTTGGATTGGTAATATCAGAGGATAGTTAGTACAAACAACCTTAATTAAAATTTACTAATTACTAATTAATAAATAATTAAAATAAATTAAAAATTCTTTAATTTAATGAAATTTTTATTAATTAATTTTTCTTTCATTTTATAAACTAAAATTGGATTTTTAAAGCGTTTTAGAAGTTTTAACAAATCTTTGGTTTTTAAAAAAAGGTAATTTTCAAAATCAAAATGTCAAAACCAAAAAAGACATTATTGCTAGACAAGCGTGCTATTTGTGTAAATCAATTAACCGAATCGAATGAGGTCGCGAAACAGGCGAAGGCAGACTCTTCGTTCCGGTTTGTCTTCAAATCTAGGTACGAGGATAATGATGAATGTCATCAAAAGTTTTACGCATCTCATAACCAAATCATCGGATCCCTCGAGGAGTTGGGACTCGATTTTAATGAGCAGGACAACATAAGAAAAAGATTCGATTTACTTTTTTATGAATGTCGTGGCATTTATTATGATATTTTTTGAGCCAGTAATACTAATTTCGTTTCACTAAATACTTCTGCCAATAGCCCTAGGTCAAATTCTAGATCTTTTCCTTTACCCAAGTTGGCTAGTTTCGATGGCAACTATAAGAATTGGCAACATTGGTTTGACCTTTATAAGGTCATGATTCATGATAGCGACTTGAGCGATATAGAAAAGTTTCAGCAATTACGTAGTTCAGTGACTAACGAAGCACTTAGTCTGGTAAAAACAATTCCGTTACTGACAGCAATTATCATGTTGCATATGAGGCTCTAGTCAAGAGATATCAAAATAAGCGTCTCATAGCTACGACTGCTTTAAATGCTATGAATTCCGTTTCGGTGAAAACCAGTTCTGCGAAAGAGCTCCGTTTTATGTTAGACACCTTTTCCGAAAACTTAGCCATTTTGACGGAACTCGGTTTTCCTACGACAGAGTGGGACTTTCTTACATTTAATCAATTGCTTTCCAAGTTGGACGTTAAGTTACGCACAGAGTTTGAGCTATATTATAGCAGAGAGAAAAGCCACAAGTCGACATTCCTTCTTACACTGACTTGTACAGCTTTATCGAAAATCACTGTATAGCCTTGGAGTCTGTCCAACATATGCAGTCAATTAGTAAGCCCCCCTCTTGTTCAAATCATGCTAAGCCCCTGAATAATAATCAGCGGAACTTTAGTCGCAATAATTATCCTAAAAATACATCAATTTCATCTTTCAATACTACAGTTTCAAATAATCCAATTCAACCAAATAAACCGTTCAATTCAAATGTCAAATGTCATTTGTGGCAGTCCAATCATGTCCTAGCCAGATGTCCCGATTTCCTAAATAAAAATTCAGAAGAAAGCAGGATATAAATACTAGTACTCAGAAAAATCCACACTTTCTTTCTGTTTCACAAGGTACTTCCTCAACAAATTGTCACGCCACAACTATTCCCAATCAATCTACTTTCCTACTTTCAACAGTGGTAGCTGACATTTTGGATTCTAGAGGAAATTACCAACCCGTGCGGATTTTACTAGATTCAGCATCTGAAGACCACAAAATTTCATTTCGGAAAAATGCCTTAATAGACTAGGTCTCCCCAGACAACAATTTTCAATTTCCATTCAAGGTCTAAATCAAAAGGCATCTTCGACTACCAAAGCCAAAACTAATTGCATTATTCGACCGCAGGGAAGAATAGATCCTACCTTTCAGATTGAGGCTTTAGTCTTGCCTCAATTATGTTCCAATATTCCCTCTGTTTCTATAGATTCCAGTGAATGGGATCATATTCGGAACATTAAACTTTCAGACCAAACTTTCAACATACCTAGATATTTTACTCGGTTGTAAATTACTTTACAGATTTGAAGAAATGGAGTCATCCATGGTCAAAAAGGGCAAGCTAGCGCTTTTAACAGTGTTTTCGGTTACGTCTTGATTGGTAAGGTAGACGCTTCGATTCAATCCAAGCCAAGTACAGTCATTAGCTGTTATACATCTTTAGAACCGCCCTTAGAAGTTTGTTTAGAGAAATTTTGGGAAATAGAACAAGTCCCACATAAAGTTCACAGCAGCCCTGAAGATATTCTATGTGAAAAGATCTTTTCGGACACAGTATCTCGTAACGAATCAGGCAGATTCATAGTTTCATTACCTTTCGTTAACTCAGAGCCTACTTTAGGTGATACTTATCCTATTACTATAAAAAGGTTTAAATCGCTCGAATTCCGACTTCTTAAAGACCCTGTGCATTATGAAGTATGCAAAGACTTCATGAAGGAATACATATTATCAAATCACATGATTCCAGTCCCTACACCTAGTTCCAAAGAAATCTTAGACTGTTCATATTTCATTCCCCACCATAGTGTCTTCAATAGGGGAAAAATTCGCTGCGTTTTTGATGCTTCACAAAAGGGTCCTAGGGGTTTATCTTGAAATGATACATTGTGCGCAGGTGCTAAACTTCAATCTGATGTCCGCGAAATACTTCTGAAATTCCGATATCATGCTTTAGTGTTTACTGCAGATGTTGTTAAAATGTTTCGACAAATTCTTGTCACACCTGAGCACACACGATATCAGAATATCTTATGGAGATTCTCTGAAACCGATCCTATTCAAACCTACTCTCTCAGAACTGCTGTCTATGGTCTTAAATCATCACCCTACTTGGCTATACGTACTCTACAGGAATTGGCTAGATTAGAGTCTAAAAACTTTCCTAATGCTTCTAGAGTTCTGTTAAAAGACGTCGACGTCGATGACGTTTTAAGCGGCCACAATTCCGTAGTTTCGGCCATAGATCTACAGCAAGAACTCATTTCACTATTCCGTTGTGGTGATTTCGAGCTCAAAAAATGGGCAAGTAACAAACCAGAACTTATTTCATCATTTCCAGAAACGGACACACAAATGTCTATTTCTTTCGACAAAGCAGATACTAATTTTGTCAAGGTGCTTGGTCTCCAATGGAATCCAGTGACAGATTCATTTACATATCTTGTTATACCTGACGATAACCCTTGCACTAAACGTGGAATCCTTTCTCAAATAATGAAAATATTTGACCCGTTAGGTTTCTGTTCTCCAGTGTCCTTACTGGCCAAGCATCTGATGCAAGATTTATGGAAGGAAAAGATAGAGTGGGACTCTCTTCCGCCCCTTCATATCATAAATACTTGGAGCATGGAGCTTCCCGAACTTTCTAATCTTCATTTACCTAGACGTCTTACAATAGACAAACCCACTCGCATAGAATTACACGGATTTTCCGACGCTTCAATAGTTGGTGATGCAGCCACAGTCTACCTTCGTATTGAAGCATCTTCTGGCGAGCTGTTTACTTTTGTTGTTATGGCAAAATCTAAAGTTGCACCACTTAAAACGGTTAGTCTCCCAAGACTGGAACTCTTGGGCGCTACCCTACTGTGTGATCTTATCTCTTTCATTCAAGCAACTTTGGTGTTTAATGAAATTTGGGCGTGGTCTGACTCACAAGTGGTCTTGCGCTGGTTACCTGATTCTCCCCATAGATGGGTTACAGTCGTCGCTAATCGTGTTTGCAAAATCCAAGAAACTTTACCCCCATCATGTTTATAGAAATCAGTTGAATGGCACTATGTTCCGTCTTCTGAAAACCCAGCGGATTGTGCTTCTCGTGGACTTACACACAACCAACTTGCTCACCATGACATGTGGTGGAAAGGTCCACCCTTTCTAAGCCTTCCACGAGAGGAATGGTCTAATGGCTTTTATTGTCCAGATCTTTGCGACAGTGATGATTTGGAAGAACGCAAGACATTTCTCACGGTCATGTCAGACCCACATGAGATCGATGTTCTCTTGAATAAACATTCTTCTCTCACGAAAGTACAACGAATCATTTCCTACACGCTTAGACCAATTTCGAAAATCTATTACTCAGATCATTTGGTAACGGAAAAGGAACTGCAGAATTTCATGATTGTTCTTGTCCGCCATGTCCAACGTACAGTATTTTCAGATCTTCTTTCAAAATTTAAAACAAACAAGTTGCTTCCAAAACCCTTTCGTAAATTTTCATTATTCCTGGACCAACAATACTGTCTCCGAGTAGGCGGTCGCATTAAGCATGCTTCTAAACTTTCTTATTCTGCTAAGCATCCGTTGCTCTTGCCACGGTCATACCGGCTTACTACAATAATTATCGAATATACACATTCAAAATACTTTCATCCAGGTCTCAAAACCCTACATTATCTGCTCAGGCAGCAATTTTGGGTGCTGTCTGCTCGATAAGCTATTGAAAAGGTAGTTTCTCATTGTATCTTATGCTTCAGACTTCATCCAAAACCAGCTGTGCAATTTATGGGAGATTTATCTCCTCAAAAAATTTCCCAGTTAAAACCATTTTCCCATGTTGCCGTGGACTATTGCGGACCGTTTGATATCTTAATGTGAAGACACCAAGGTGCCAAACTTTATAAAGGCTATATTCTTGTTTGCGTTTGTGCTGCAACCAAAGCAGTGAAATTTTTATATTTAGAATTAACTTCCGATCTTTCAACAGATACGTTTCTTGCGGCCTTTAAAAGGTTTGTCTCCAGACGAAGAAGGATATCACACGTTTATTCTGATAACGGTACCGCCTTTGTCGGTGCAGATAGGTTACTTCAAACCTACTCAAAAGAAGCATGTGAAAGCTTAAGCATTTCGAGGCACTTTTCTAGCCCTGGAAGTCCTCACTTTTTCACACACAGTTTTTTTTCGTATCCTTACTAAAAACACACGTGTTTTGATGGCCGGAAAATTTTGGTGCAAGAATTATTTGTCAGCTTTTGGCTACTTTTATATTTTAATATTATTTTTCATTTCAAATTTTAGGGGTATATGCATATGACTTATCCCCGCACCGAGACACGCGCGAGTCTGCGCGAAGAGTCGCAATCGGGAAACCGAGAAGAAGCACAAGAAACGCCGTGAGTGCTACAATTTTCTCGTTTTTCCTATCTTCCAAGCGACCAAAACGACTGCAACTAGATGAAAACTGAGGTAGGTGCACTTTAGATATTTTTTATGAATCGTTTTTACCGATTTCCTTTCAATAAACTTTACAATTACGTTTTTCAATTTCTTATCTCAAAATATTGGGTATTTCTCGAATGAGTGGTGTAAGTAGGGAACCAGCCAACCTAAACTCAACCCAACTTAAGTTTGCACCCTCAAGCATGTTTTCAGCTGTTATAACCAAAAATTTAAAAAATCAGATTCAATTCTGCCATAAAAAAGCGAATTGCCAATATTTCTACTACGTATTACTACTAAATATTTTATTATTTATTAGTCCTGCAAAATGTCGGAGGGAAGCATTGATCCCTCTTGATCTGCCCCTAGGTACGGGCCTGGTGATACGAAATGAATAGTTGGCGCTTTAGTATGATTAGCAAGGCCGTTGCCAGAGAGAAACAGGAAAGAGTTTTTAATCAATTATTTTCTAAATTCTTAGGTTTTCTATTCCAACTTTTATAAACTTTCTTTATCTATCCCTAATCCCAATTCTATTAGATTGCCTTCTTCTCTGTTCAGCTGGCTGCAAAAAAGAATTGAAGCTTGTTATTACATGCAGCTATGATGCGCCGAAAATTCAAGTAATTTTTAGTTTTTGTGAAAAATAATAAAAAACTGTAAACTTTGCAAAAAAATCATTTATGCATTGCCAATTTTTAGCTTTCATTTAGGGGGGCGTCAATTAATTTGATTTTGTTCAGTTGTCTCGGTTCTGGTCGTTCTCACGTTTCTTATGGTTTAACCTACGAGCAACCAATAATACTAGTCTTATTTATTAGTCTAGTCTTATGACACGACCGCACTGTATTTATGCTCCTAGGATAATAATTAATTCCAGAAAATTTTGAAAACTACAAAAATTTTAAGAATCTTCAATTTTCAAAATTTTCTAGTTGTTCTAACAACATGCTTGGTCAAATACCACATTGCAAATAATGCAAGCACCTAAAACCATAAAAAACCAGTAAAATTAAAGAAAGAAGAACTGTAATAAAGGTTTCTCTTCGGCCGGGACTCGAACCCTGGATCTCTTGGTGTGCACACAAACGCTCTTTCATTAAGCAACCAGAGACCATACATAAATTTTCGGAAAACTTCTATCTATGCATGTGTGTCGTGTCTAAATACAAGAACAAGAAATTCTCAGGGTATTAACTCGACCAAGCCGTTCAACTGATTTCTATAATTCTTCTTTCCCACTGTCAAAGGTATGAAAACTCAAAATTAGACGTAAAGTATCAACGTCTGAAAACATGAGATCACTTTTTCTGTGTTAAAATTTCTGATCGCAATGGGATTGCCAATACAATTTTCAAATACCAAATTGCAAATAATGAAAGGACAAAATTATTTGTTGTTTATGGTTTTAGGTCATTGCTTTATTTGATATTTGGTATTTGAAAATTATATTGGCAATCGCCCATTGCGATCAGAAGTTTTAACACAGAAAAAGTGATGTTGTTTCATGTTTTCAGACGTTGATACTTTACGTCTTATTTTGAGTTTTTATACCTTTGACAGAGGGAAAGAAGAATTATAGAAATCAGTTGAATGGCTTGGTCGAGTTAATACCCTGAGAATTTTTCGTTCTTGTATTAAGACACCACACACATGCATCGATAGCAGTTTTCCGAAAATTTATTGGTCTTTGGTAGCTTAATAAAAGAGCGTTTGCGTACATAGCAAGAGATTCAGGGTTTGAGTCCCGGCTGAAGAGAAACCTTTTTTTATAATTATTCTTTCTTTAATTTTACTTGTTGAACATGCTTGGTATTGTGTTATTAAATTTGTCTAAGAAAAAGTAAAAATTTTTTTCATAAAACCACAAATTGCTTTTTTGATTTGACCCTTTTAAATTTTGCATCGTTGAATTAAAAAGTTGCGAGATTAACTTCAAAAATTCAAACGAATCTTTTAATCAAAGTCGTTTCTGATGCTCAAAGGGCTGACAAATATGTGCTGAGGTACTATATTAAAATTAAATTTTCTGAGAATGATGATAACGAGATTTCATGAAATGATATTTGAAATTTTGTCACATTTAAGTTCAGCATGGGCGTTGCGGGCAACTGGAACAGGAGGGAAGGGCGCAAGCTTAAATAATTGGGAAAAGTGTCCTTATGTAAATATATTTTTTCTGTGGCATGGACCAATCAGTGGCATAGCTAGAAGTCATGGGGCGTCACGGCAAACAATTTTTTGGGGGCCCACATAAGTCAATAAGAATATAAAATGCTTGTCAACAAAAATTTGTCTTTTGGCATAATAACAAAATAAAATATTTTTTCTTGCTTTTCAATTTTTTTCATCGTTTTACTATGTATTTTAAAGCAAGCTATTTTATAAACCTTATGAATATAAAATATACATTTACAGTGGCGGATCCAAGATGTCCGGAGGGGAGGGACCAAAAAGGCAGTAAAAACAAAAAAAAAAAGGCTGTTAATCATAAGTCTGAATTCTGAACTAAAGAATCAGATAAAAAATAAAATGGGCCACAGGTGAAAAAAAGTTATTAATTTTTGTTGAGAATACTTCGAGAAACAATAAAGTCTTTAAAAACTTAAAAAGTATCTACTGTTTTCTTCCAGCTGTATATGCAAAACTTAAAATACAACCCTCATTTTAGTAAAAGCAGGAAAAGTCAAAAATTGTGTACCTACTGTTCATTCCTTTACCTACGCTGAAATGACTGTAGCACTACTACTACTATGTCGGTTTAGAACGTTTTTCTACGTTGTCCGACGCCTATTCTACACCTCCTTCGATCCTGACAATCTTCCTCTGTGAGATTTTTTTGACTCATTAATCTTTGGATTGACTGTTGCCATTCTAGTTTAGGACCCCTTCTTTTTCTGCGCCCTACTGGTTGCCATTCTAGGACCTGCTTTGGTAATCTTTCGTCGTTCATCCGTTGTACATGGCCGTACCATATCAGCTGCCTTTTAGTAATGTCACCCGTTATGCTACCCTCGATTCCCATTCTTTTTTTATGATCTCATTTCTTATGTGATCTATTCTAGATATTCTCATTGATCTTCTTATTGCATCCATTTCGACACTTTCCATTTTTGTTTTGTATTTTTCTGTTATGCGACAAGTCTCTATTCCATATAACAGCGTGCTTTTGACCATTGTTTCATATATGTTTAATGTTACAATCTTTTTTATCTCTCTGCTCCATAAAATACTGCTAAGACATCCAATAACTTTTTTGCTTCACCTCTTTTTTAGAGACAAAATTTAATAATCTAAGGATTTAAGACAGGACAAAAGATTAAAAAGCGGAGCCGCGCCGCGTCAGCAAAACCGAGAGAGCGGTTTTTCACCTTATTTCCTATGCACGTATAAAAACCCGTGAGCATTCCGCGCCGCGGATTCAGTACTGTCGAATTCTATTGCGACATGTCGTTCTCTCTTTTTATATTTTGCATTTAGTAGGCAACAAAACATGTCGCCATGGAATTCTACAGTGCAGAGAATACGGGCCCAGCGTACAGATAAGCATTTTTGAAGCGATTTTTGTTTTTCGTTCGCCTGTGTCTATTCAATATGACGGGGTGAAGGCGTCCGTTGGTTTACATGATAACGTCGCATGCTTTGGCAGGGCAAAGAATCAGGTGTTGCACCTGCGTACATTATTGAAATATTATCCGGTTACCGGCGCATTGTTTACATTTGGTTCTGATTCGGTTTTTATTTTAATTATTTTGTACAATATTCCCTGTGTATACCATTTAACTGCAAATTACAACCTGTTATAAGTCTATAGCGACGATCAATATTACAATATGGAACCCCACAGATTAATGGAAACATTATTTGAGAACAGAAGCATCTGTTGTGCTTAATACCATTCCATCCACAAGTGTTTTGGTAGAGCACAGCTTTTCGTGTCTCAAACGTATTAAAACCTAGAGGGGAAACTGACAAATTTATCAAAATTTCTATCAAAAAAGAAGTATTAAACGAAGTAATGGTTTTACAGCAACTTTACGATAACATTATAAATAGGTTCGCAAATTTAAAGGATAGACAAATTTATCTCAAATACAAACAGTAAAATATAAATTAAATTGCAATTGCAAATCGTGAACCTACTACCTAACTGATTTCGCTGATTTTTCTGAATTTAGGTAAATTCTTTATAGAATAGGTATTTACATTATTACCATATAATTATATGTATATGTGTACAAAGAATGGGGGGAGGGAAATCCTGCGTCACCTATTGCGAAAGTCACGAGTCGCCTCTGCTACTCGCGACTTATCTGATAATTAATCGAAGCTGCCTAATAAATACTCTATCAAAAAATATTTCTATCAAATTTACACGCAACGAAATAATTGAATAATCTTTTTTTAAGTCAGGTTTTACTAAAATGCGTAAAAAACTAAATTAATTAATAGAAAAGCCACGGATTTCCTTATAGAGGCAAACGTTGAGCTCAAATTACACCAAATAAACCAAGAACAAACCTCATTACCTCAACTAAGTCAGATCCACGTCCAATTTAATTAATGTCGACTCTCTGAAATGGGATGGTGTCGCCACTAATTGAATTAAACGAACGCAGAGAATTATTTGTTTTCATTTTAAAAGTTCTAAAGGGATTTACCTAAATAGAAATATCTCACTTCGTTTTCGATACTGACACCTTATGAGTGTATTAAAATGGCGGCAAGAGTATTTGCATGTATCTGAGCATCCACCTGCCCCTGAGGAGAAAGGGCCTAGGAGCGGATTTACGGAGGCATGCACGGTAAAAAAAATTGTTTTAGATTAAAGCAAATTGCTTTGAAGTAAAATAATTTGTGCTCTCCTATTCACCAAGAGAATATTTTCTTGATATAGCACAAAAAATGTCATACCTCTATATTCTAATGTAAAATAGAAATTATTTTATTATAAAATGGAACTTAATTAATCTAAGGCACCGTTTTCTCTGGAAGCTAAATATTACTTATATGAAGACAATTTGCTTTGTAAAGTCGAAGTATACTGAAACAAAATAATTAAAGAAGAAAAATAAAGTCTCATTTCAAGATGAAACGCTGCGTTGAACTAAAAATTAATATTTTAATTCAAAACAAATTGTTTTAAGGTTAAACAATTTATTCAAGAAAATAACCTGTTTTCATTGTAGACAATTTTTTTTCCGTGTGGGAGGTGCCCGGGCTCCCCAACTTTCTTGAGATAAAAATAATTTATCCTTGAAGTTAGAATTTTTTCTACCTTATTTAACACACAGAAATGTCGATACTACACCGGGTGGGCCAAAAAAACGGATAAAATGTTTTTGTTAGGTATATCTTTTAAACTATACCATCAATTTTAATCACCAACCTGCATTTTGCATAAAATTGCAAGCAGAGATATTTTTTTGGTCCGCTGGCCTAAAATAGAAGATGACCCTTTAAATCATCTCTACCAATTCAAAAAGAGTCGTGTTTTTTGAATTGGTGGAGAGCCTGTTTAATGGGTAAGGTTTGATTCTGTTTGTTATCTTGAATTTTAAGACGGCGAACAAAAAATACTCTGCCAATATATGGGCCCCTGAGCTCACACTAGGTACTATAGTTATAGTTTACGTGTGAGCTAATATAACTAAAATCTGAAATATATTTTATTCAACTCCAGACTAAATTACCTTTTGTTTGATACCACACAAGCCATGTTTTGACTTAAACTGAAATTTTTAAAATCTACCCCCACCCTTAAAAAAAGCAAAAACTAAAATGTATTTTGTTAAACTCCGGACTCAATTACCTTTCGTTTGATATCACACACGCCATATTTTCACTTAAACTCTAATTTTTGAAATATACCCCCACCCTTTTTTTAAAATAGATTAAAATGTATTTTGTTAAACTCCAGACTCAATTACTTTTCGTTTGATATCACACACGCCATATTTTCACATAAACTCTAATTTTTGAAATCTACCCCCACCCTTTTATTTGGTTTGTGTTCGGTGGATTTTGTTCATTTTTAAATGTGACCATCTCGACACAAGACCCAGCCTAGGTACCAAATTTCATTAAAATCTGCCAAGCGGTTTTTAAGTTATGCGCGTTGGTCGTTACAGACAGACATACAGACATACAGACAGACATACAGACAGACAGACAGACAGACAGACGGCGCAACAACAAAGTTTCAAAATCATCTGAAACGCAAAGATATCTAAAAATTTTTGAAATCGGAGCAACTTTTTTTTCTCGAAAAAATTAGGATCACCAGCGCTCACACTACTATTTGTTGTGTGATCCGTGCTACTATAGCCTGATCAATTCTGCGGCACTTGCAGTTGGTTCCATTAAAATCGGTAATAATAGTTCAAAAAACATTTTTTCCGGTTTTTAGCTCACACATATACTATACTATAGTAGTGTGAGCTATGGTGATCCTAATTTTTTCGAGAAAAAAAAAGTTGCTCCGATTTCAAAATTTTTTATATATCTTTGCGTTTCAGATGATTTTGAAACTTTTTTGTTGCGCCGTCTGTCTGTCTGTCTGTCTGTCTGTCTGTCTGTATGTCTGTCTGTCTGTCTGTCTGTCTGTCTGTCTGTCTGTCTGTCTGTCTGTCTGTGTGTCTGTATGTCTGTCTGTAACGACCAACGCGCATAACTCAGAAACCGCTTGGCCGATTTTAATGAAATTTGGTACCTAGGCTGGGTCTTTGGTCGAGATGGTCTCATTTAAAAATTAATAAAATCCACCGAACACAAACCAAATAAAAGGGTGGGGGTAGATTTCAAAAATTAGAGTTTATGTGAAAATATGGCGTGTGTGATATTAAACGAAAGGTAATTGAGTCTGCAGTTAAACAAAATACATTTTAATTTATTTTTAAAAAAAGGGTGGGGGTATATTTTAAAAATTAGAGTTTAAGTGAAAATATGGCGTGTGTGATATCAAACGAAAGGTAATTGAGTCCGGAGTTTAACAAAATACATTTTAGTTTTTGTTTTTTTTAAGGGTGGGGGTAGATTTCAAAAATCTGAGTTTAAGTCAAAACATGGCTTGTGTGGTATCAAACAAAAGGTAATTTAGTCTGGAGTTGAATAAGATATTGTATTTCAGTTTTTAGTTATATTAGCTCACACGTACACTATAACTATAGTACCTAGTGTGAGCTTAGGGGCCCATATATTGGCAGAGTATTTTTTGGCTCACCCGACATAACATTATTGAGCACCAATTCGCTTGGTGATCCGTGATAATAAATAAGAATTCCATGGAGAATAATCCATCTCGTTGTATAGTAGACAGCCAACACGCAGGGCTTGAAAGAGTCCTTTTGTTTTTGAGGGGCGCATTGTTTTATATTTTTTGGTGGTGACGTTTTTAAAACTGCAGAACAGTATTTTGCCTATACGTTCAGTCCTTTAAGAAAAATTCAGCAAAATAACATTTCAGTGATTCATCGTGTCTCAATGTGAAAAGAATAAGCAAAACAATCGCTATGAAATTCTACAATGCACAGAATGCGGGCCCAGCGTACAGACAAGTATTGTTGAAGGGATTTTTGTTTTTTTTTACTCGATGACACATGACATATGAACCGGGGTGAAGGCGTCCTTGGTTTTTATGATAACGTCGCATGCTTTGGCACGGCAAAGAATCAGGTGTTGATCCTGCGTACATTATTGAAATACTATCTGGTTACCTACGTATTGTTTACATTCGGTTCTGATCCGGTTTTTGTTTGAATTATTTTGCACAATGTTCTGTGTGTATACAATTTTACTGCAAATTACAACCCGTTTTCAATCTATAGCGAAGATCAGTATCACAATATGGAAACTTACAGATTAATGGAAACATTATTTGAGAACAGAAGCATCTTTAAGGAAGCTTATAAGCTGTTGTGCCTAAGAGTGATCATTCCATCCACTAGTGTTTCGGTAGAGCGTAGCTTTTTGTGTCTCAAACGTATTAAAACTTACCTGCGAAGTACCATGTTAGAGGAGAAACTGACAAATTTATCAAAGAATAAACAACAAGTGTCTTGCACTTTAGAAGTGAAACTGTTTAATTCCACAAGTTTTATTATATCCACAAGTTTTATTATAAAATATTATAGAATATTTTACATTTTATTTGGAAACAAACATATTTATTATTATTATTACAGGCTGCTAGTAGTCAGCGGCGTAGCGCGCCTGAAGGGGCGGGGGGGCCGACAGCTAACCAGGGCGCCCATCAAAAATCTTGCGACCAAAAAAAAAGGTCATCATGTCTTTAGTTTCCTTTGCCTCTCAATTTGCCGTCGCCGGTTCATCTCCTGCTACTTAATAAAGCTTAGGGCGCTTCGGGCACCCATGGGGCGCCAGTACCCTCGGGGCGGGGGGGCAACAAACCCCCCGCGCCCCCCCACGCTACGCCACTGCCATAGAGATACGAAAAAACGACACCCTGAGTTATGATTCGGAAAAACGTCATTTAGGGAAATTTGGGGTAGGGAATCCCATAAGACCAAAATGACCAAATTTTGAAAATTCATATTTTAAAAACTATACAGTTTATCAACAAAAGCACTGAGTTGCAGTATTGTGGAATCATAGAGATACGAAAAAACCACACCCTGAATTAAGATTCGGAAAAACGTCATTTAGCGAAATTTAAGGTTCATCCCATAAGACCAAAATGACCAAATTTTGAAAATTCATATTTCAAAAACTATACAGTTTATCAACAAAAGCACCGAGTTGCAGTATTGTGGGATCATAGAGATACCAAAAAACCATACCCTGAGTTAAGATTCGGAAAAACGTCATTTAGCGAAATTTAGGGTAGGGAATCCGATAAGACCAAAATGACCCAACTTTGAAAACTCATATTTCAAAAACTATACAGTTTATCAACAAAAGCACTGAGAATTAAGATTCGGAAAAACGTAATTTAGCGAAATTTAGGGTAGGGAATCCCATAAGACCAAAATGACCAAACTTTGAAAATTCATATTTCAAAAACTATACAGTTTATCAACAAAAGCACCGAGTTGCAGTATTGTGGGATCATAGAGATACCAAAAAACCATACCCTGAGTTAAGATTCGGAAAAACGTCATTTAGCGAAATTTAGGGTAAGGAATCCCATAAGACCAAAATGACCAAGCTTTGAAAATTCATATTTTAAAAACTATACAGTTTATCAACAAAGGCACCGAGTTGCAGTATTGTGAAACCATAGACATACCAAAAAACCACACCCTGAGTTAAGATTCGGAAAAACGTCATTTGGCGAAATTTAGGGTAGGGAATACAATAAGACCAAAATAACCAAGCTTTGAAAATTTCTCGGAAAATTCATATTACAAAATCTATACAGTTTATCAAGAAAAGCACCGAGTTGCAGTATTGTGGGACCATAGAGATACCAAAAAACCACACCCTGAGTTAAGATTCGGAAAAACGTCATTTAGCGAAATTTAGGGTAGGGAATCCCATAAGACCAAAATGACCAAACTTTAAAAATGCATATTTCAGTATTGTGGGACCATAGAGATACCAAAAAACCACACCCTGAGTTAAGATACAGAAAAACGTCATTTAGCGAAATTTAGGGTAGGGAATCCCATAAGGCCAAAATGACCAAACTTTGAAAATTCATATTTCAAAAACTATACAGTTTATCAACAAAAGCACCAAGTTGCAGTATTGTGGGACCATAGAGATACGAAAAAACCACACCCTGAATTAAGATTCGGAAAAACGTCATTTAGCGAAATTTAGGGTAGGGAATCCGATAAGACCAAAATGACCCAACTTTGAAAACTCATATTTCAAAAACTATACAGTTTATCAACAAAAGCACTGAGAATTAAGATTCGGAAAAACGTAATTTAGCGAAATTTAGGGTAGGGAATCCCATAAGACCAAAATGACCAAACTTTGAAAATTCATATTTCAAAAACTATACAGTTTATCAACAAAAGCACCGAGTTGCAGTATTGTAGGACCATAGAGATACGAAAAAACCACACCCTGAATTAGGATTCGGAAAAATGTCATTTAGCGAAATTTAGGGTAGGGAGTCCCATAAGACCAAAATGACCAAATTTTGAAAATTTGTGGCCAATTAAAATGCGTTGGGTGACATTTGTGGCAAACTAAATACGTTGCCGCCATTTTGTGACACTGTAAATAGAATAATAACGCTGTGTCAATTTGTGACACTAAAAAAAAAATTACTGAGTAATTAAACAAATATCTGGAAGCAGAACTGTATTTTCCAGCTAGGTAAAACATTGATATGCCCGGTAACTTTTATACAGTGGAGAAGGGGGGGTTCAGAAATAAGAAAATTTTAAGCGCCACAGTGTTTTAATATCAATGTTTTACAAAGAAGATCTTAATTAAAATACAGTTCAACCCAAACGTTGTAGCCAAACAATGAAACTCTACTTACTTCCGAGGCTTCCAGAGTATTTGTGTAATTAAGAATAACCAAAAAAATTGACTAATAAACAAAATAAAATTCTAAAAGATTCCTAAATGAATCAAAATGACACAAATAGAAAGTTCCTTATAGGTAGATGCACATTTCCAACAGGTCACAGTGTACCTACATTTGAGTCAGTAGTGTGAGACTCAGTTATATAAAAAATTGAAGAAAAAATATACTTCCAAAATTATTCTGTCATAGGGGAGATCTGGACCAAATATCTGCTGTCATCATTCTACATTGGGTAGGATGAGACAGACAGCAACCCAGTCCGAGATCTACCCCATGAGGTAAAGCAACGTAAGGAAACCACTAAAAAAATATAATCTCATCTCTCTTTTGTCTCTGCAAAAATGGTCAATTGGGCTGTACAAATAACACAAAGATTTAGTTCATCTTGTATAATTCAATGGTAAAATCAGATAAAAAAAATACCGGAAACATAAAAAAAAATAAATGAAATGGATGTAAACAAGGGCCAAAATAGCAAAGCACTTTAAATTTCACAGAAAAATTATCTTAAATATACCGCAAAATTGGGGCTATGACGTCATACCTTTATCTTGCGTTCAGAAGAAGTGTTAAAATTATATTTAAAAAGTTATATGAAGGATTATATCTAAATGTTGCATGCTCCTACCTTGGTCCTTTAATTATTTTTTTTATAGTTACGGTAGATGGGTTCCATAGAGTGTTGTATAGTTCCTCGCTGCTACATCGATCCCAGTTCTGCCCGCGCCTCCCCTAGTGCTCGCTTAGCACATCATGCTGGGCAACACAGAGTCTTAGATCTGCTACTGGATCCTTGCCCGAGCATAAAAACCCTGTGGAAAATGAAATGTTTCAGTTTCCTGGAATTCGTCGGTTTTGCACGAAGTTCCTCTACACCGAGTAACTTAAATCAAGAACCCCATGTCGACCCAATAAAATAAAGTAGATTTAAACAGATGAACCAAAATAATCCTAACGTACCTTTCCCAGGGTTACAACTGGCTCGTCGATGGAATAGAACCTCGTTCCACCAGCACAACTGTCCCGTCGATGGGATGGACGGTGCTGTAACCAAAGGAAAAAACAATATATAGTTTTTATCCAACACGTAGTTTAAAAAAAAATATAAAAAAACTCCAGAAAGTTCCACACGTCTGCTGTAGTAAAATTACATTTCACACGAAAAACAATTACAATTTGGGAGGCAAATATTATCTTGAAGAGTCCTCACATAATAAAAAAAATAAAAAAAAATAAAATCAAACTTACCACTGCTCTTTCCGTAGGAATGGCGTAGGTCGCCTTTTAGTCCCTCTCAAAGAGGATAGGAGCCGTCCACGAGAATGCCTCACGACGGACTCACTTCTACAGTTTCTGGGATATCTCCTGCAATCGCTGCAGTGCCAATAACCAAAAAAACAATGGCGATCCCAGAAACTGTTGTCGACCCACCTCCGACTCTTTCGGAAAAGAAAAGACACTTTGTCGAGAACACAAAAAAATGAAGCTGCCGGAAATCGTTCGTAGATCTGGTGGGGACAGTACACAGTACCAACCTAATTTTCCCGGTTAAATTCAAATAAGGATGCAAACCTATTTATAAAAAAACGTTCTCGCCGAAAAATTACTAACTCCGGTTTACGATACTGGAGAAAAAAAACCGCGGTTTTCAAACTAACCAATGATGAAATACACTAACACTTTCGTACCGGTATATAGGGGGCAGCATCGACCAAGGGGATATCGAAAATACGTAAAACGCACATTGAGGTGTTGTCGGATCTATTTCCACGGTTGAAATTTTTATAACAAGGACATCGAGACACTCTCCATACATAGACCGAACATTTGCCTACCGGACCCCTGCCGACATAGCAAGTAGGAGGAAAATAACCAGCAGGACTGTAAGAAGCTCAGCATTGAAACCATCAACTGTAAAATCAATTACTGGAGATCAGAGCATGCATCAAACCCAGGAATATTCGAACACTCAACCAATTCCCATATGAGTAAAGTTATACTAAGTGTAGAATTTAGTTGTATTTTAGTTACAGTTTTAGTCAAAAGTTTCCTTTGCTCTTTATATATGTTTTCTCTAAGATTCATATGGTTTGACGCCATTTTTGTAAATCATTTCTACATTAATAAAGTTGTTTCTGAACTTGAACCTAAAAATACACATTGAACTACTGCTTAAACTCGTCACAAGAGTGCTCAGATGTTAAGTTTGTTCATCACTATCCAGCCCTACACAACCCTTCAATCCGACTGAGTTAGTTATTAACTTTATTTAACTATGATTATATATAAATTTATATAATATAAAAATACGATTCTGTATATTCTTTTAGTCTTGGTTTTTATTCCTCGTCTATCTCCCATTTACAAAAGTGCATAACTCGTATTTATTTTATCTTCTCCTTATCAAATTAATAAAGATATCAAAGTGGGCCAATATCCTCGAAAACAAACATAAGCGAATGAAATGATCATCTAAATGTTTTCTTCCTGTTACTGAAACCATTTGTGATGCGGCAACGTTGTCGTTCCCCAGCAGAACAGCTGTTTATTTTCATAAACGTCAAAGAAAATTACGAAGTTTTACAGATAAACAAAACAATCGAAAGTTTTTATGTGATTTTTCCCGAAACCTGTGATCTCAAGTTCCAATTACGATGCCCAAATAATACGATGTGCGCAGTGTCCACAGTAATTCGATGGAATGCCTCCTTTATCAGGTAACTTTCTGGACACTATATAACCTTCAAACCTAGCTCTATAAAATACCCTTAATTTGTGTACAGAAAGACGAGTCGAAGAGCCTTGATTATTTACCTAAATAAAACAAATATGTAACGTTGCCTTAAACGTAAAAATGACACGTTACAAATTCATATTTCAAAAACTATACAGTTTATCAACAAAATCACCGAGTTGCAGTATTGTGGGACCATAGAGATACGAAAAAACCACACCCTGAATTAAGATTCGGAAAAACGTAATTTAGCGAAATTTAGGGTAGGGAATCCCATAAGACCAAAATGACCAAACTTTGAAAATTCATATTTCAAAAACTATACAGTTTATCAACAAAAGCACCGAGTTGCAGTATTGTGGGACCATAGAGATACGAAAAAACGACACCCTGATTTAAGATTCGGAAAAACGTCATTTAGCGAAATTTAGGGTAGGGAGTCCAATAAGACCAAAATGACAAAACTTTGAAAATTCATATTTCAAAAACTATACAGTTTATCAACAAAAGCGCCGAGTTGCAGTATTGTGGGACCATAGAGCAGTGGCGTAGCGTGCCTGAAGGGGGGGGGGGGGGAGCTAAACAGGGCGCCCATCAAAATCTTGCGACCAACAAAAAAAAAAACAAAATGTCATCATGTCTTTAGTTTCCTTTGCCGCCCTCTCAATTTGCCGTTGCCGGTCCTGCTACTTAATAAAGCTTAGGGCGCCAGTACCCCCGGGGCGGGGGGGAGATAAACCCCTCGCGCTCCCCCCACGCTACGCCACTGCTAGTAGTGACGATTACGTCTCTAAAGCCCAAACCGTTTAAGCAGGGAGGAGGGAGGAACGAACGATGAGCATGAAGTTAGCGAAGCACCCATGGAAAATCGAATCGCGACTAGGTGGATAATTTGCCGTTAATTAGTCGTGAATTAGTTGTGGAAAAATTAATTTTGTCGCTCTTATTTCTGAGCGTTTTTTAGGGTGCTTCGCTAAATTCATATGAAGTTAAAGTGGCACCCTCGTCAAAAATAGCTTTAGACATAACCTATCAAAATCGAATATGGTGGATAATTTGCCGCTAATTAGTCGTGAATTAGTTGTGGAAAAACTAATTTTGTCGCTCTCATTTTTGACCGCTTTTTTGTGCTTCGCTAAATTCATATGAACTTAAAGTGGCACCCTCGTCAAAAATGGCTTTAGACATTACCAAACAAATTTTTTTAACAGTATCTAATAGTGTTTTTTGGATAACTCTTAACGTTGTCGTATTATTGAAACAAAACGAGCAGACATAGTAGATATTGTCGAATAACATACCGAGATATCTAAAAAAGCCTTTGAATATATCTAATAGAAAGTAGAAGGAACAAACAGTAAATATTCAGTATCTGTCGTCAACTTTGTATAGTTACTATAACATATCTGGGGGCATGGCACAGTTTCGAGGACTTCCATGAAGTAGTAAACTAGGTTGCCACTTACTCACTGACTCACTCACTCATGTATAGGTCATCAAAATTCTACTGTACTTCCAGACATCCTACAAAGCTGAAATTTGGCAGACTGATAGAAATTAAGACCAAACCTTTGGAAAAATCAAAGAATCTCAAAATTCTAATTTACTTCCCTTCCCCTATACATGTAAAGGTATGTAAAAGTAACATTGCCCACTTATAGAAGCGCTAGAGAGCTGAGCTTTGGCAGACTGATAGGAAATATTATAAAACTATACAAAAAAATTAAAAACCCCAAAATTTTAATTTACTTCACGCCTCTACAAATGTAAATTTATTTAAAGGTAACAATGCCCACTTTCAAAAACGCTAGAGAGGCTGATAAGAAATATAATAAAACTATAAAAAAAATTAAAAACCCCAAAATTTGAATTTACTTCCCTCCTCTACAAATGTAAAGTTATATAAAAGTAACATTGCCCACTTTTATAAACGCTAGAGAGCTGAGCTTAGGCAGACTTACAAAAATTTTATTTTACTTCTCTCCCCTATAAATGTAAAATATATAAAAGTAACATTTTCCACCTACAGAAACACTAGAGAGCTGAGCTTTGGAAGGCTGGGAGGAACTATGATAAATCCATGGGAAAAAATTAAAAAACCTGAAAATTTTAAATAAGGCATTGCAAAAGTTTTGAACAATATTCCGTATATTTTCCTACTTTAAAACTTAAGTATTATCCAAATCTTTTGAAAAAGTTGTAAAATCATAACAATTACAACATTTTACGTAAAAAAATGCGAAGTACGAGAAAATGGTATTACGTAAAAGGAATTGAAATAATAGTAAAACCAAGTTCACCAATACAAATTTCAAAAGGAAAAGTTCTTACTTGTTTTGAAATGCTTTTTTAAACTTGGCTATTACGGCTGCAAATGACTCTTAAGCACAGTGCTAACTAAATTGTACATTAAAAGTTTGGCTGTAATAGCAAAGTTTAAACAAACATTTCCAAACTAGAAGAAGAAGAATTTTGAAATTTGTATTAGAGAACTTGGCATTACTTTTATTTCTTTTATTTTCTTCTTTTCTTACGTAATACCATTTTCGCGTACTTGGCTTTTTTTACATGAAAGGTTTTTGTTATGATGTGGCTCGTGCGGGTTTCTTTGAGTGTCGCAAAGGGGGTAAGATTTTCGCTAACTACTCCGGAACCTTAAATCGCCTAAAAGTTGCGAAATTTGAATTACCTTAACGCTCCATTTTTAATAAACTGATGCGATAAGTATGTATCTATACTGAAAATATAGTAAGGCTAAAACGAGCATTTAAAAACGACCGTTAAAAAAAGCTTGATCTCAATTATGCAATAACTTGTCCAGCAGGAGTTTGTGTAATGCGGTGCAAGACCTTATAACGAGTCTTTTGGCCTTAGTGTCAAAGGAAGCCCCTGTGGACTCAAAAGAGAACTTCTCTCAATGGGATTTGCAAATGGACGGATATATTATTAACCGAATTGAATGTAATATTTTATAAAATTTGAAGGAAGTTCACGAGGTGTAAAGTCGTAACGAAAAGGTTTCACGGGAAAATCCACACAGTTAAATGTAACTATACATATCATCATTTTACACTACTACTACTATGTCGGTTTAGAACGTTTTTCTACGTTGTCCGACGCCTATTCTCCACCTCCTTCGATCCTGACAATCATCCTCTGTCAGATTTCTTTGACTCATTGATCTTTGGATTGACTGTTGCCATTCTAGTTTAGGACGCCCTCTTTTTCTGCGCCCTACTGGTTGCCATTCTAGGACCTGCTTTGGTAATCGTTCGTCGTTCATCCGTTGTACATGGCCGTACCATATCAGGTGCCTTCTAGTGATCCGTTATGCTTCCCTCGATTCCCATTGTTTCTTTTATGATCTCATTTCTTATGTGATCTATTCTAGATATTCCCATTGATCTTCTTATTGCATCCATTTCGACACTTTCCATTTTTGTTTTGTATTTTTCTGTAACGCGACAAGTCTCTATTCCATACAACAGCGTGCTTTTGACCATTGTTTCATATATGTTAAATTTTACATTCTTTTTTATCTCTCTGCTCCATAAAATACTGTTAAGACATCCAATAACTTTTTTTGCTTTTACTATTCTTTTTTCCAATTCTTTACAGTCTGTACCTGTCTTATCAAATGTGACACCCAAGTATACATACTCATTGCATGGAGTTATTGTTTGTCAATTTTCTAGTACTTTCTAGAACTCACTGTATTCGTTTTCAATCCATAAGTACTGTGTCTTGTCCACGTTCACTGTTAATCCCCACATTTGGTATTCTTCTGTTAACTTTCTCATCATATACTCCATGTCTTCTTTATCATTAGCCACAATTACTTGGTCAGCAAACTGTAGTGTGTATATGGTAATCGGTCGTTAAGTTGTATTACCATGCCGTACACTTTACGTTTCCAGTTTTTTAGAGCTACTGCGATATATATTTTAAAAAGAGTTGGAGAGATACAACATCCCTGTCTTAAGCCTTTTGTTACCAGGAATTCTTTTGAAAGTCGATTTCCAATTTTAATTTTAGATTTTGTCCCTTTGTATAGCTCTTTTATCGCTTTTATGTATGTATGATTGATATTAGTTTGCTCTAACACTGTCCATAATTTTTCTACTGGAACGGTATCATATGCTTTTTGTAGGTCCACAAAGGTAACATGAGTCTCTATATTTCTGGCGCTCCTTTTCTCAATTACTTGTTTAAGACAAAAACATTATCACTACAAGATCTGCCTGCACGAAACCCACTTTGCTCTTCTTCTTCTTGTTCATGAAAATCATTCTCTATTAGATCTCTAAGAATCCTTCCGTACAATCTACTTAGAGTACTGGTTACAGAAATTCCTCTGTAATTGTTGCAATCCAGCTTGTTTCCTTTTTTATGTATTGAGGATATGAATGCAATTTTCCAATCATTAGGTACTGGATGTCCGTTTATGCATTGGTTAATAATATATGTGAGATTTTCGAGTAGTTTCTCTGATCCATATTTGAGCATTTCAGCATATATTCCCTCAGGTCCGCTAGCTTTTCCGGATTTAAACTTTTTAATATTATTCTTTATCATTTCTTTTTCGATGATTACTTCCTCTCCATGTACTTCTATGTCTCTTCTCGGAGAGGCTGCTAGATATTCGGGTCTCGTCTCCTGCAGCAGTCCGTTGTAGTGTTCTGTCCATTGTTCTGGTTTGATTATCTGGATGTTTACTTTTTCTTTTGTTGGGTTTTTTACTGTAGAAATGAATTTCCATACTTCAGAACTCTGCCTACCTCCTACGTGTGTATTTTTGTCGTGGCACTTGCGCTCGAACATTTCATTTTCTTCTGTGCATATCAAATTTCTTAGCTGTCTTCTGGTTTCCTTGTAGATTTCTAGGTCTCTTTGATTTTTAGTACTGAGCCATTTCAAGTATGTACGTTTTTTCTCTTTGACCATTTCCTGTATTTTGTCCGTCCACCTGTCCTGTCCTGTCCTGTTATTTCTATTATCTTGGTACCCAACAGCTTCGTTGCTTGCTTCCTTCAAGCTTTTTATTATGTTTGTATATATCTCTTCAAATGAGTGATTTGTGTTTATTAATTTTTTATCTAATCGGTTCTGATACAATATTTGAGTACTTTCGATTTCTAGACTTCTGAAGTTGTATTTTTGATTGTCTTCGATGCTTTCTAGGTTTTCATTTTCTCTAATACTTTCGTCCTTATTTGTTTTTCTTAAAGGGAATAATATCTTTGCTTTTACCAGATGGTGGTCAGATCCACAGGTAACACCACGAAGTGCTCGCACATCATACCACTTTAATTGTGAGTGTTGTCCACCTACAGTTCATATCATTATTTTTGAGACAACTTTTTGCAACTTTTTTTCTTTGGCCTATGCTATTTGTTATGGCAAACAGCTGATAACTGTCAAAAAGTTATCTCAAAAATTATGATATGGAGTTTATAGCATAATCAATGATTGATTTAAGATTTCTTGTTGGCTGAATCCAGGTATATCGATGAATATCCTTGTGTTTAAAAAAACCATTATTTATTTTTAGGTTGTGGGTTTCACACAACTGCATCAGTCTTAAGCCATTATCATTTGTTACTTCCTCTCCAAATGGTCCTATCACTTTGCTCTGGGTTTGCCTACCAGTTCGGCTATTAAAATCGCCAAGCATAATTATTTCTCTGGTATTTCCGATTTTTGTGATAGTCTCATCAAGTTGATCAAAGAACATTTGTTTTGTAGCTACTCTTTCGTCATCTGATGGTGCGTAGACTGCTATTATGCTTATATTATGTCCAAGCATCTTCATATTCACTCGAAGTATGTTTTCACTAATGCAAACGTAGTCTGTAATTTTATTCTTTAGATTTTTCTTTATTAACAAGGATACCCCTCTGGCTGCTCTTCTTTCTTTTGGGACTCCAGTGAATATATGGACAAAATTACCGACACTATTCGTATAATACCTGTTCCTTTCTTTTTTGTCTCCGTGAGTGCAATAATATCGATTTTGCAATTCTGCACTTCGGTTGCAATAATGTTCAACTTTTGATTCAGTCCCTGTACGTTCCATGTAGCTATATTCATAGTCCTTTGTCTTTGCTTTTTTCGTCTTCGAGAGTTTCCATCCATTGCTCCGAGGCTTTGTTTAGGCTTTTTGGTAACTGCTTTGTTTTACAAGTATTAGAGAACCAGTCTAATGCCTCAACCCCCTACTTGGAGGGCCAGGATTTTTAATCACGGTTTTACTCCTCATTTTACATCCTTCCATTTTATGGTTATGCTCGGGCTGAATAAGACTTAATGACGCCGAAACGCAGCGGCGCGATTTGCAAGTGATTTTTTTTTTCGTTTTTCGTTAATATTTTATAAATAAGATTTATAAGAAGAGATCTGTGCATTTCTTTTGCAGAAAAAATATTTTCAAATTTTGTCCAAGAAAATTGTAGATGAATGAAGAAAGTTGAAAAGGTTAAAAGTCTTAACTGAGGATTTGGTTCCGTTCGTTAAAACCTTTTTGTTAAAAATTGTAAATATTTTTCTTTCTTGAATACCGTCACTTTTTCGCCGACACTAAGGCTATTTGTAGTAATTTTATTGCGAATTTGTGTACCATTTTATTCTACAAATTTTAGTTGAAATTTATCTGTATTATTTTTTTAAAGTGTATCAAGTTGAGGTGTTTATAGAATTATATTAGCTGGGTGATCTTCAAATTCAAATTATGCAATATTAGGTAGATTGCGATCTATTGCTCAATCAATTTCTTATGAAGTTAGTAAATAAGGCCGCAGACCAAAGAGCGAGGAAAGGAGCATCTGCTAACTTTCTGCGACCCGAACCACCTCTGAAGAGGAGCATAAATTTTGCTAAATGAACCATATTGAAATGGATGTATATAAAACAGCTTCCAACAATACTGGATAAATCTACCAGTACTTGCTCCCTCTAAAAAGTTCATTAAAGGACCTTGTAAGAAGAGAGCTAGGAACATGATTGGACACCACGGAGGAGACCCATTTATTCAGGAGGGCGCCTAACTTTTTGAATTCGTTTTATGCACATTAAAGATTAAAAGTGTAATTTAAATCCCTCTTTCGAGTTACTAATATGATACTTTTCACTGCTTCGGAAGTTAAAAGCAAATGCAAAAATCCAGTAAGTTACAACCAGCCAGCGGCGTAGCTAGAAATCATGGAGCCCCGGGGCAAAACATTTTTTGGGGGACCTCATAAGTCAATAAGAACATAAAATGCTTGTCAACAAAAATTTGTCTGTTGCCATAATAACAAAATTAAATTCCTTTTTCTTGCTTTTCAATTTGCAAAATCATTTATTTCATCATCGGTTTGCTACGTATTTTAAAGCTAGCTTTTTTAACACAAGTTTTTATAAACCTCTTGAATACAAAATATACATTTACAGTGGCTGATCTAGGATGTCCGCATGAGAGGGACCAAAAAGGCAGTAAAAACAAAAAAATACTCTGGCAATATATGGGCCCCTAAGCTCACACTAGGTACTATAGTAGTTATAGTGTACGTGTGAGCTAATATAACTAAAAATTGAAATATATTTTATTCAACTACAGACTAAATTACCTTTTGTTTGATATCACACAAGCCATGTTTTGACTTAAACTCAAATTTTTGAAATCTAACCCCACCCTTAAAAAAAGAAAAACTAAAATGTATTTTGTTAAACTCCCGGCTGAATTACCTTTCGTGTGATATAACACACGCCATATTTTTACTTAAACTCTAATTTTGGAAATATACCCCCACCCTTTTTTTAAAATAAATTAAAATGTATTTTGTTTAACTGCAGACTCAATTACCTTTCGTTTGATATCACACACGCCATATTTTCACATAAACTCTAATTTTTGAAATCTACCTCCACCCTTTTATTTGGCTTGTGTTCGAGGGATTTTGTTCATTTTTAAATGGGACCATCTCGACCCAAGACCCAGCCTAGGTACCAAATTTTATAAAAATCGGTCAAGCGGTTTTTGAGTTATGCGCGTTGGTCGTTACAGACAGACAGACAGACAGACAGACATACAGACAGACAGACAGACAGACAGACAGACGGCGCAACAAAAAAGTTTCAAAATCATCTGAAACGCAAAGATATATAAAAAATTTTGAAATCGGAGCAACTTTTTTTTTCTTGAAAAAATTAGGATCACCATAGCTCACACCACTATAGTATAGTATATGTGTGAGCTAAAAATTGTTGTTTTTAGTAAGTCTCAACTTTGAACTTAAGAACCAGATTAAAATTTTAAAATTGCCGAAATTTGGTACCTAGGCTGGGTCTTGGGTCGAAATGGTCCCATTTAAAAATGAACAAAATCCACCGAACGCAAGCCCCATAAAAGGGTTGGGTAGATTTCAAAAATTAGAGTTTATGTGAAAATATGGCGTGTGTGATATCAAATGAAAGGTAATTGAGTCTGGAGTTAAACAAATAACATTTTAGGTGATTTAAAAAAAAGTAGATTTTAAAACTTAGAGTTTAAGTGAAAATATGGCGTGTGTGATATTAAACGATAGGTAATTGAGTCTGGAGTTAAACAAAATACATTTTAGTTTTTAGCTCACACATATACTATACTATAGTAGTGTGAGCTATGGTGATCCTAATTTTTTCGAGAAAAAAAAAGTTGCTCCGATTTCAAATTTTTTTATATATCTTTGCGTTTCAGATGATTTTGAAACTTTTTTGTTGCGCCGTCTGTCTGTCTGTCTGTCTGTCTGTCTGTATGTCTGTCTGTCTGTCTGTCTGTCTGTCTGTCTGTCTGTCTGTCTGTCTGTCTGTCTCTCTGTCTGTCTGTGTGTCTGTATGTCTGTCTGTAACGACCAACGCGCATAACTCAAAAACCGCTTGGCCGATTTTAATGAAATTTGGTACCTAGGCTGGGTCTTGGGTCGAGATGGTCCCATTTAAAAATGAACAAAATCCACCGAACACAAACCAAATAAAAGGGTGGGGGTAGATTTCAAAAATTAGAGTTTATGTGAAAATATAGCGTGTGTGATATTAAACGAAAGGTAATTGAGTCTGCAGTTAAACAAAATACATTTTAATTTATTTAAAAAAAAGGGTTGGGGTATATTTTAAAAATTAGAGTTTAAGTGAAAATTTGGCGTATTTGATATCAAACGAAAGGTAATTGAGTCCGGACTTTAACAAATACATTTTAGTTTTTGTTTTTTTTGTAAGGGTGGGGGTAGATTTCAAAAATTTAAGTTTAAGTCAAAACATGGCTTGTGTGGTATTAAACAAAAGGTAATTTAGTCTGGAGTTGAATAAAATATATTTCAGTTTTTGGTTATATTAGCTCACACGTACACTATAACTATAGTACCTAGTGTGAGCTTAGGGGCCCATATATTGGCAGAGTATTTTTTAAGGGTGGGGGTAGATTTCGAAAATTAGAGTTTAAGTCAAAACATGGCTTGTGTGGTATCAAACCAAAGGTAATTGAGTCTGGAATTGAATAAAACATATTTCACATTTTAGTTATATTAGCTTACACGTACACTATAACTATAGTACCTAGTGTGAGCTTAGGTGCCCATAAATTGGCAGAGTATTTTTCCTTTCACCTCGACGGAAAATATAAATAAAGTACAAAATATGGATAGGGGAGGGGGCGTAGAGCAGGTAGACCGCTGTTTTAATACAAAGAAGGGCGCACTTATTTTGCGGCCGTTCAGATGAATATAACATGATAAAGGATATTTTGTGCCTGATTCATATGGTTATTAGACACTTATTGGAATAAAACCTGACCTTATTTTAAAATCGACGGTATTGTGACAGATTTGCATATAAAAAGCAGCTGGTTTCTTTCAAAATTCAGACAATATTTTAACGTTTCTGAATTCCGCAGAATAAAAATCACTGTTGTTGGCAAAGAAGCGTGCCACCATAAAGGAATTCAGCATTGGCAAGTTGGAGCTATCGGCTTTGGAGAATCCATTTTCCATTGAAAATGTTTTTTATAAGCAAAACACAAAATAAAATCTAATTTAGGACGATAATTCGCACTTTAAACCAAAGCAAACATTACCATCCACAGAAAATAGCTTCGTTCGAGGCGTTTACTGTTTTGTGACGTTACTCGCAGCTGATTGGTAGACCGCCTGTTTTGAATCACGTGGCTAATTGTTTTAATTCAATGCATTTATTTAATTAAAAGAACTATGAATTTGAGAAAAAATTAAACAAAAAAGTTTGTTTTTAGCATTCCCAAGACCTAAAGACATATCTAAATATAAATATATATTTATTTTTTACTACTGTCAAACACCCTATTGCGCGGCAGGCAAATATGTTGCAAAGGTCAAATACATTTCGGCAAAAATCGCGTTCTGGAAAACATTTTGCGATTTGTATTTCTTAACAAAATTGCCGCCAGAGTTGAAAGTTTTAGAAAAATTAGGTTTTCTTCGGTAAAGATGGTGCCATAGAAAAAAATTATTGCGAAAAACGAAAAAACAGCATTATTTTTTTTCGCCATGCCAAAAATTTACTCTTCTTTTATTTATAAATTATGTACCAGATATGAAACATACAACTGTTGTGCCACATTAAGGACATAATTGTAGCAGTCATATTTAGTCATATTACTATTACAATTTTCTAGGTACACCTGTATTTTAAACACTCTTGGGGTACTTTTTAAAGGAGGAGCCACCTAAATTTCAGAGGGGCCGACTAAATTAAATTAAATTAAAATGGTTCAACTTTTACTTAGAGGTCTCTTAAATGTCTTTCAACCGTGTAAAAGGTATAAAAATTTAACCATTTTTTTTTAGATATTCACCTCCAAATTTATCACGAACCGATCCAAAAATTATTTTCTGTTCCATAGTATTGTCTTTGTCCTTCTAGGACAGTTAAAATATTTTTTTTATGTTGTTTCATTTTTGTTTGAACACACTGTATAGTAGAAGAGAAACGAAACAACTGTGCATGCATTCTTCCATTTCTGTGCACGTAACGGAGGGACACTTAAATATTTACGGAAAAAAAAAAAAATCTTCTAAGAATTTTCCCATTAAATGAGACAAAATGACTGAACTTTGGAACGGAAAGTCTTTTGTGGCAGCGGAATGCTAAATAAAAGTTATATTAAAACTCCGAAGACTGGAAACTTTTTTAATATAACAGAGGAAAATTTCGTTCCTACCTGCCGCAGCTCAGGAATGGATAATCACTGCTGGTAAATTCATCTAAACAATGTGTTACCTTTTCATATTAGTCCAGCGCCGGTTTATCCGATAGGCACTATAGACATTAGCCTAGAGCCTTAGCCTCAAGGGGCCCTGGTCCCATAACTCTAAACTACTTGCGGAAAAGTAACTTTTCCGTACGATTTTTCATTTGGAAAGATGTACTTTTCTGCAGGATTTTACTTTTCCGCATGATTTTTTCCGCACGTCCAAAATGCAAGAATCCTCCTGTTTACAATCGTTTCCAAATGAAAACCCGTTCCCCTACACACAAGTTTCATTTTCAAGAAGTGCTGCTGTACCGATGCTACCAGAAGCACCAAAGGAAGAATCCTGTAATGTGTTACAGCCTGTACAGACCAATATAACTTCCTCCATTCACTACACTAGTAATTCTCAGCAGAAAACTGATCAAGGCATTTCTGTAGTAGGCCAAACACCAACCAATCAAATTCAAATAAGAAACGACGTTCTGATGTTGCGGCATCTGCTATATTGCAGCATGCAACAAACATAAAGTGCACTTTCAATATTTACCATTATTATTGTTAATTAAATATTCTTTACACAAAGTTTCTTATTAATACATTATGATAAAAAAAATCATGTTTCATTATTTTTCCGTGCATAAAAAAATTACTTTTTTCTATAAGCGTGCGGAAAAGTCCACTTTTCCGCACGCATTTTAGTGTGGAAAGTGCCACTTTTCCGCACTAGTGCGGAAAAATATTGTTTCCGCACTAGTGCGGAAAAGTAAATTTGTTACGATTTTGAGGTGTTCTATAACATTTAGACCGTTCAAAATACATTTGTATCTTTCCTAGCACACGAAATATCCTAAAAATATTCAAATTGACTAAAATTCTGCTATATTTTCAATATTTTCGATAAAATAAAGTTTTCAGTAAAATAGGTTCAAATTATAAGTTTTAAACCTCCCCGGTATAAATATCGTCATTGTCAATGTCAAACAACAATGAACACTAGTGGTTTTAGATTTGGCATCTTATATCACCATAGCAACAAAGTACAAACAAACTGTCAAAACAAAGCCAATTTTGCAGATACAAGCGTCTTTTGAATTTTTCAAACAAAAAAATCAGATTTTCAATGGATTCTTCGGACGAAGATCTACCCCAGTCAGTTCTAGAAGCCGCTAGAATGTGAATAATAATAATTGATTTGATTAAAACGTTTTGAATATAAATAATTTTCTGATTAATTTTTAGTTTTTTCCTCACGCTTATAGAAAAAATAGTGTACCTAACTCGTGCGTAAAGTGTCTTTTCCGCACTTGATTGCTGGCCAAACTCCGCTATCGCGTCGTTTGGCCATCTGCAATCGCGTGCGGAAAAGAGGCACTTTCCGCACTAGTTAGGTAAACTACTATTACGCACGGTTTTTGTTTTGTTAAAAATGAAGATACTTAGGACTAATTAAATGATTTATGTAACTATTCTATCTTATGTATCATTTTCTAGCATTATTATAAAATCTTTGCGAATTAAAACATGTTTTTTTGATAAAGAAGATGGACAAAACCACTCGTAGGAAAAACACTGTACCTAACTCTTGCGGAAACTATATTTTCCACAATTGACGGCTTGCAACTGCTGTCGCGTGCGGAAAATACCACTTTATGTATTTAATGCATTGACTTCTATACCCTACGGGTAGACCCGGCATGGGCCTAAATTGCCATTATATCAAGCTTTTATCCCAATTGACCAAATATAATTAAGAATTTAATGAGCAAGACAGGGATAAAAATAGAATTTCGGTTTGGTAAGTCCGGACGCATGCAACATTGCAAAAATATTTCTATTGATTTGTCTTGGATAAAAAAGTCAGTGGCGGCGAAAAATAAAAATAAATTGATTGATAAATAAATTGTGCGTGAGTGCCACTAGCATTTTTTATCAACGATTTTTGCATATTAAATAATTCATGAATACTTACTAAACTTTAAATCTACCTGTCTGTGTGGTTACAAGATTTTCTTCACTAAAAAAAAAAGAGTAAAAAGAATCATGCAAAGTGCAGTGGATGTAATAAAATTATTGTTTTCATCGTAGAAAGAACACCGCACCCGTTTACACAGGCCTTATGTTTTTTGGCTTGGTGGAATTGGCTATAATTTTAGTATGTTATAGTGGGATATGTAACTAAAAAAAATGTAAGTAAAGTTAAGTATTTCTATGTACAGTTTTTGAGATATAAACGATCAAATTTCGTTAAATGGTCGTTTTTGGGTATGTTGTAATAATAATAACTCTTACATCTTGACCAAAAAAAACAATTGACCATAAAAATGACTTAGTAAAGGTCTATGGACAAAGTCACTTATGATGTCATTCTTGTCAATTTATTAAATAATATAGGGGGATAGTCAAAAAAACATTTTTTTATATCTGCACTAATACCGAATTTTTATTATTACTAGCAATTTTTATTTTGGCACGGATTAATAATTTTATATAATATTTAAAGAAAAAAAATATTTTTGTTTTTTAACTGCCCCCACTTTTATAGATATGAATTTTTTTATTGCAGGTATTTTTTCTTACTAAATAAAATTGACTTAAGCTGTCCTAAGCTATTTTCCGTATGACAAAAATTAATTTGTTAAATATTTTGTAATAAAATACAGTTCAAGGAATATTTTTATTATATAAAAAAAATACTATAGCTTTTGGTTGAGTCAAAGGGTTTTTTCAAAAAAATGTTTTTTTTTTTGCCCTTATATAGTTTTTAATTTATTTTTGGAAAACGGCTCGGTGAATTTTAATTAAACTTAACCTGCTTATTTTTGTAACTTAGCGCCACATAAGGAAAAAAATTTTTTTTTTTCTATGTCTAGTTTTAAAGATATTAATTTTTGTAGCTCTAACTATTCTTATATTTTTAGAACGGCGACAAAAAAAAGGTATTTACCGTTCAATTTTTGCTGTACGTACCGAAACTCTAAACAAATGAGCCAAAACAGTAGAAAAATAAAATATATACAGGGCGTCTCAAAAAATAGGTTTATTTGATGCATGAGTTTTATTAGTAATAATGTAGTACTTTTTTCTACTTAACTAGAAAATGTCAATAGTACGTAACTTATTGTTAAGCACCAGTTATGGGTGTCATTCTCGGTAATTCCCGAAGCCCTCGTAGACCAGCGTATCCTAGGATACTACCAGTAGCGTGTCGTGGATAAAAGGGCGGGGGGGGGGGGGGGGGCGATAGGTATGGGAGTCAAATAAATTACAAACCTTTTTAAAACAATAACACTATTAATTCTATTTCGAACCGAACCGATCCGAACCGAACCGACCCCCCTGGCCCCCTATACGACACGCCACTGGATACTACTGTATATGTAAAAGTGGAGCAAGGGCAGTAGGATGCTGCTCTCATATTTGCAGTGTACTATGGTACCTAGGGTACGCTCGTCATCAGGGCTATATAATGTATTTAATATTAATCAATAAACATATAAATAGAAATTATGAAGGTTATAGTACATGTTTAGGATAATTTTAATTTGTTTAGTTACTTGTTAGCATTATTAGTATTAAAACAGTACAATAAAACAAGCTTTTTTCTTGAGACATATTTTATTTTTCTACTGTTTTGGCTCTTAGTTGTTTAGAGTTGTACGTACAGCAAAAATTGGACGTTAAATATCTTTTTTTTTGTCGCCGTCCTGTAAATATAAGATAGTTAGAGCTACAAAAATTAATATCTTCAACAAAAATTAATATCTTCAAAACTAGGCATAGAAAAAAAACACTTTTATTCCTAGTGTGACGCTAAGTTACAAAAATAAGCAGGTGAAGTTTATTTAAAATTCACCGAGCCGTTTTCCAAAAATAAATTAAAAACTATATAAGGGCAAAAAAAAATTAAAATATTTTTTTTTGAACAGACCCTTTGACTCAACCAATAGCTATAGTATTTTTTTTATATAATAAAAACATTCTTTGAGCTTTATCTTATTACAAAATATTTAACAAATTGATTTTTGTCATACGGAAAATAGCTTAAAACAGCTAAAGTCAATTTTATTTAGTAAGAAAAAATACCTGCAATAAAAAAATTAATCTATAAAAGTGGGGGCAGTCAAAAAACAAAAATATTTTTTTTTAAATATAATATAAAACTGTTAACCTGTGCCAAAATAAAAAGCGTCAGTTATAAAATTCGGTAATAGTGCAGATATAAAAAAATGTTTTTTTGAATATCCCCCCTATATTATTTAATAAATTGACAATAATATACGGTATTAATTAAATTGATAAGAATGACATCATAAGCGACTTTGTCCTTAGACATTTACTAAGTCATTTTTATGGCCAAATAATTTTTTTCGGTCAAGATGTAAGAGTTATTAGTATTAGAAAATACACAAAAACGACCATTTAACGAACTTTGACCGTTTATATCTCAAAAACTGTACATAGAAAAACTTAACTTTACTTTTTTTTTTTTAGTTACATATCCTACTATAACATAATAAAATTATAGCCAATTCCACGGAGCCAGAAATTTTCCATAAGGCCTGTGTAAACGGGTGCGGTGTTCTTTACAAATGTTGTACCTTGTACAAGTGTCTCCTTCAACTCTTCTCTTCTTGGGTGGACTACAAGTTATGCTGGAGTCAGAAATTTTTTAACTAAAAATGTTCAATGTTGTTATGTCAAAATTTCCTAAGGTATTATTTAGTTGATAGCAAGTAATAGATAAACTAAAAATTTTAAAATTTATATCATTAAAAAAATCCTCAAAATATTAAGCTTTGAAACTCGAATAGTATTATAGCTACTTCATATTGGTCTAAAAAATTAGACGATGTTTTAAACACTTCAGCAACCCAAAGAACCTATTAAAATGTTATGAGTTTTTACTCCGAGGTTTATAAGATCATGTACCTCTCTAACATTTTGACCGACCTATTTAAAAAAAAGCTTTAGGCTATGTTTTGCTTAAAACGAAAAAAATATATTTACAGAACCACAGCGTAATAGATAATAATGATAAAAATGTTTCCTACTTACCTCTCACTTCGAAAAACATTGTCGACTAATTTCGGAAGACTTCCCTGTTTTCCTAAGCTAAAGGCACTATCTTCAAAATGATCAGAACATAGAGTTGCATATCTAGGTAGTTGATATTGAATTCCCAGCAGGGCAATCCATAAATTTTTTTTGGTCATTGTTCTCTGGAAATCTGAGAAAAGTTTTGACGAAATTAAAGACCATTTGTATAACAGTAAAATCACAATTTGTTAAACTTAGATTAAAGTTTATATAATATATGTACATATATATATATATATATATATATATATATATATATATATATATATATATATATATATATATATATATATACATATATTGATGCACGCGCCGTTGTCACCTCAGCGTTAAGGATATGACGACCTGACCTCACCTATTTCTAGTGGTGTTACCACATATATAGGTACATATATGAGATGAGGGGAACTTCCTTTACCGAAATTTTAAAAGAGGAGTAAAGATTTTTTTTTGAAATATTTGATAAATACGTGGAATACGTTCGGACCTCAGGCCAATATACAACCTTTGGATATGTGCTATGTCCTGCCACCTCAGGCACTGTTGCCGGTTTTATTGAGGTGATAACGTATGGCGTATATCTACCCTAACCTATAAGCAACGTATTAGCTTTATCTGACTAAATTTATATATTACATACAAGGTAACAACGTTCTACTTTTATTTAGGGACACTTTAGGAAATATTACAACTTTAAAACGTTGCAAAAGTTTGTAAGACAAGATTAATGGTGGCAACGTACTGTCTTTATATAAAAAACCGTACCTTTATACTTTCATTATAGAAAAACGGGCTGTTATTTTTTTTGAAATACTCATTTTGAGGCTTGTGATCTCAGAAATGTTGCATAGCTTAAAAGTCCTAAATACAATTTTTGTTGGGAAATGGTTTACTTACTTTCAAAAATTCTACACATAGATCTGATAAACAAATAAAAGGGAAGTGTCAAAAATACAGTTTTTGGAATGCTAATAAATTTAATAGTTAATATTAATTTGTATATTTTTTGGTTTGCAATGATTATGACATGATGGATATGACAGAATTTTGAATATTTTTTAATTTATCCGTGAAAGTAAATTTTCTGAAATAAAATAAACGGATCCATGACGGATCTGATACCTTTCTAGCTAGCCTACTAGAACACTTCCCGTTTTCAGTGTTTTTGTACATATCTCAGAAACGAAAGCTTTTATGAAGTTTCAAGGTATTACACAAATTATTAAGATAAAAGTGCTCCATTATATTTCCAAAGCCGCATATTGTTAAGATGCTCCGTTAAAAAGTTCGCATTAAAAAAAAAATTAATTGTCAAAAAACTATCAAGCATTAGTGGATTTGGACCAAAATCTATTCAGCTCGTTACAATGTCAAACACTATTTCACATAAACATTTCATGAAAATGGGTTCAGCGGTTTAGGAGCTATCGTGTTACGGACAGAGATACACGCAGACATACGTCACAACGATATTGCTCAGATAGCTTCAAACACACCCAAATAACGCAGTTTCGGCGTTATCTCAATTTTTTTTTCTAAAAAAAATCTATTTTCAAAACAACTTGCTTTGCTGCGATTTTCACTATTGTTTTGTCGCTTAAAAAGCAAGCTTAGTAGGAGTAAGTTTTTTTCTTCTCTTGAAATAGCTGAATTCGTCCAAAGACATTGAATATAAGTTACGGCCAGGGACGTAGCTGCTATAGTGGTTCTTCTTATTGAAGGGAAAAGCTAAATAGCGCGTGACAAAACATCGCAAATTAAACCAAAGTGATTTGTTTGTTTATGCTAGCCTGACCACGTTAAAAACACTAAAAACGCGCATTTTTGTCCGATTAATTTAACGTTAAAAAGCTATTTTAATTCTTTTGGCTGGCATTATCAATATTTTAAATTAGTCAAGTGTTTTAAGAATTGGCTATGTTGGCGCAAATTAAGTAAAAAAGTCGCATCCTTATTCTTTCAAATTCGAATAAAACCCTAGTAATATGACATTTGTTTTTTTTGCTAAATCCGTTTTGGTTCAAACTTACGGAGGTATTTTTAAGTAAAAAACTGGAAATAGTAAAGTATCTTTTTAACATGTTTCTTGACTCATTTTTTTAATTTAAAATTGGCTAAGTAAGTTAGTCAAAGATTTATCATTATTAAAAACCGGATTTTCTTAATAAAATTTTTTTAAAATCCAAGGCGTTTTTAAAAGTTTTTAAATTGACACACATATCTATAAAAAGTTCTTTGCCACCACAAAAACAATTACTTATAAATTGCTGCCCTTCATACCTACACAACGGTAAATGTTGGCTTCAATTTTCTTTTATTTATAACACTTTTTTTGGACATCGTATTTTATAGTCGAAGCAAATTAGGCGTAAAAATGACGACTAGATGAACAAATTTATAAGGATTTGACATTTTGGTTGTAAACTCCTAGTAGGAAACCTAAGGTGCAAAACCGAGGAAAAAATGTCAAAAATAATAACCAAAAAATAAAAAATCGATGTCAGTCTTTGCTTCCTATAAAGCTTGCATTTACGATAGGTGTCCTTAAGGAAACCCCCTCTACCCGAGGATTAACCTCCTCACCAAACTGAACCTCACGGCGATTTTCTGCGTTTATCTCACAAACCGTAACTTTTTATATTCTTCATCAAATTTCTTATATATGATTCAAGTTTCAAGATTTATTCCACACATTTTAAATGTAAATACAGAAATTCTAACATTTTTATAATAAATTTTTTAATTCTTTTATTAGTGCTGAAAGCGAAAAATTTAATCCTGTAGTGCTTTTACCTACAAACAAAAGATAGAATACAAGGAAAAAATTAAGTAACTAAAAATAGCTTATTAAAATTTTAAAAACTTTAAGAACATTGACTAAGTAACTACTGTTTATTACTTAATTTTTAAACTAATAATTTTAATTATAATACTAAACTTTTCCTGTCAAAAACTCTTTACATATACTATAAATAAAGAAATAAATCTTTATTATTTTTTACAGACACATACACAAACACACACATGCATTCACATAAACCTATATGCTATAGGTATAGATACAGGTCAAATTACTTTGATAACTAGTGGACAGTGGTTTAAATATATAATAGATTCTTATGTACAGTAGGTCCATCCAAGGCGTTTTTAAAAGTTTTTAAATTGACACACATATCTATAAAAAGTTCTTTGCCACCACAAAAACAATTACTTATAAATTGCTGCCCTTCATACCTACACAACGGTAAATGTTGGCTTCAATTTTCTTTTATTTATAACACTTTTTTTGGACATCGTATTTTATAGTCGAAGCAAATTAGGCGTAAAAATGACGACTAGATGAACAAATTTATAAGGATTTGACATTTTGGTTGTAAACTCCTAGTAGGAAACCTAAGGTGCAAAACCGAGGAAAAAATGTCAAAAATAATAACCAAAAAATAAAAAATCGATGTCAGGCTTTGCTTCCTATAAAGCTTGCATTTACGATAGGTGTCCTTAAGGAAACCCCCTCTACCCGAGGATTAACCTCCTCACCAAACTGAACCTCACGACGATTTTCTGCGTTTATCTCACAAACCGTAACTTTTTATATTCTTCATCAAATTTCTTATATATGATTCAAGTTTCAAGATTTATTCCACACATTTTAAATGTAAATACAGAAATTCTAACATTTTTATAATAAATTTTTTAATTCTTTTATTAGTGCTGAAAGCGAAAAATTTAATCCTGTAGTGCTTTTACCTACAAACAAAAGATAGAATACAAGGAAAAAATTAAGTAACTAAAAATAGCTTATTAAAATTTTAAAAACTTTAAGAACATTGACTAAGTAACTACTGTTTATTACTTAATTTTTAAACTAATAATTTTAATTATAATACTAAACTTTTCCTGTCAAAAACTCTTTACATATACTATAAATAAAGAAATAAATCTTTATTATTTTTTACAGACACATACACAAACACACACATGCATTCACATAAACCTATATGCTATAGGTATAGATACAGGTCAAATTACTTTGATAACTAGTGGACAGTGGTTTAATTATATAATAGATTCTTATGTACAGTAGGTCCGTAAAGTCTGGAATCACCCATTATTGCTGATTTAGAGACCGTTGATTGGATGACATGTTTGTTATTAAATAAATGACTTACTTCATGATTACTTTTAACTCTATTTGACCAATCAGGGTGCTAAAAAAAACTTATTTCATACAAATGTCTTTGATTAAGTGTTTAGATATGGAGATACCTTAACAAAAATTTACCACATTTGTAATGACCTATCAAAGCCAAATGTGAAAAAATATACCGGGTGTCCTATTTAAAGAAACATAAGTTTATGTCATAGCTTTTTCTGGAACATCCTGTATAATTAACCATAGCCTTTTCTAACTCGTATTTTAAATCTTTATTTGATATCCAAGCTTTTTTCTAAAAAGCTTGCAACTTTTTAAAAAAATTCGTGATTCTACACTTTACGGACACACTGTATAAGCAGGCATAATAAAGGGTTTTGAAAAAATAGAAAGATTAAAATCGGAAAATACAAACTCTTTTGATTTTTTGACAAATGATTTAAAACATAGCATCTTTATTGCTTTAGGAAATTCATTATAAATCTTTGCCCCAAGCAAAATAAACATCCTTTGTGTATGGGATAGGTTTGAATAAAACATAAAATAATGCGGATTTTTTTTGTGATCTTTAAAAATAGCCCCATAATTGGGACGTCAATGGAGTTTTCTACAATAAACTTTATTATGCATTTTCTCTAAAGTACTTTATAAAATATTTAGAAAATTGGATAAAACCTAATTATTTCAGTTTATTTTGCTTTTAATATAGAAAGAAATATATGGAGGGGATATCTTTAACACTTTGTGGTTTGTATCCTAGCAAGAATATTACACATGCAACTAATTGATACTTTTTGTAGAATATCTATCAATCTTTGTTTAATGTCATTACAATCATTCTCAAAAATGAGTCGTTTTTAAGTTAAAGGCCACCAAAAAAAGGAAATTGTGCAAATTCAAAAATGACGACAAAATGGTTGATATACCTCGAAAACTATTACTCTAACAAAAACACTTTTTAGCATTTTCGTATAAAATTTAGTTTCAAACTCTTTTACGCCATTTTTTTAAAAAAAACTTCCTTGAATATTATGGACAGTCAACCCTATAATTGTGCCAAGTTTCAGACCTTTTGCACCAAAACCGCATTTTATGTCTCTAATGATTAAACTACTTAACTAATTTTAAGTCTAAAGCCCATAGCACAGGGTTGAATAGCTGTCGCAAATATTTAATGTATTACAAAAGCAATCAATCAACCGTCGAAAACTACCAGAATAATCAAAGAAGACTAACAAAATTAGTTCAATTATTTCAATAAGATAAAAAATACAATAATAATCGTCTACAAAGCCCCTTCTAAAATATTAGACCCGAGACGTTTCCGAGAATTCGATAAAACATTCCAATGGTAAAAAGCAGGTAATATCTGAAATTACATACAATAAAGAAACCCGTCTCTAAAATCTAAACCACAAGGTTGCCAAATTTCTGAGGTCGCTGCGACGCGGTCTTAACACGCAAAATACCTTTTATACCACCGAGGTGACTTAGTAGACCGTTTAGTTTCAGTAAAAGCGCCGCTAGCGCCACCGGTAGATACGTGAACTACACGGCCAAAAAGTAGCTATATATACCATTTTGTGACCTCAGAACAAAATTTTGCACACAGCTTGCTGAGTGTGTCAGGAGTCATCCCTGAAATTTTTATTGAAAAACGTTGACACCTCATAAAATTGAGGACAACGTTATATATGAGGTGACAGCGTAGTTTATATACTTTATTTTGTGGCTACGTACCCTTTATCAATATATATATATATATATATATATATATATATATATATATATATATATATATATATATATATACATAATATATGAAATAAAAAAGCTGTTTTGTTTTGAGATATTATACACAAAACTTTAAATGCTACTACATACACCGTGCCACATAACACACACTACTACATTACGGGACTTATGAACAAATTATTAAAAAATAATCTTTGTGATTGCGGGAAAGTGAAACTTTCTGAATTAAAATGAGTGAGGGTAAAATCGTATAAAAAACTATCTATCGTAACGCTACTGAACTTTGTCGATTTCGACCAAAAACTATACGTCAAGACGACTTACTCATGAAATGTTGTTTTCTCATCGATTTTTCTTGTTTTTTTTGCACAAACAACAATTTCTTACCATAATTGAACTAAATTAGTTACTAATAAACTTGTTTTTAAAAGCTTTTAGGACTTTTTGTGAAAAATCACGCACAAAAAACAAAAAAAATCCATTACGTACATTATCAACCTTGCACATCAAAAAACATCAATTTTTCCTGTCAAAAACGACAGCAGGTTGAATCACTCAAAATACGGCAGGTAGATTAAAATTAGCAAGCTGCTTTTCTTTCGCAGTTATGCTGACAATGTGAAAGGGATAAAAGTACCCATATATTATCTAGGGTGGTATTAATATGTAAGAATCAGTCTATCTTTGTCAATTTCATAAGTTTAATAGTTTCTGTCTAGTTTTTGATTGTATAAGAAATACCTGGACATAGCAACCAAATTAGATAGAGTCAATACAAAATGCCTTGTCTTTCCGTCTCTAAAGGCCCTTTCAGGGCCTTTATACAACTCAATGATTTAATATAATTTACCAAAATATGGCGTCAAAGTTTTATTTGCTCATTTTTGCATTATTGCAATAATGTAAAACAGTGGCATTTTTTTTAGATAACGCCAAAAATGTGTTATTTGTGTGTATTTTGACTTATCCTAGCAATATCGTCATGATGCCTGTCTTTGTGTCTGTGTGTGTGTGTGTGTATGTCAGTTCATAACACGAGAGGTCCTAAACCGCTGAAGCGATTTTCATAAAATTTTTAGATAAAATAGTGTTTGATGCTGTGACGAGCTGATTAGATTTTGATCAAAATTCATCAATGTTAATGACAGTTTTTTGACAGTTAAAAAATTTAAAATTAGCTAACTTTTTAACGAAGCGCTGCATCAATATGCGGTTTTTGGATTATAGTAGAGCACATTTTTCTCAAAAAAATGTGTTATGCTTTAAAACTTCGTAGGAGCTTTCGTTTTAGAGATATTTATAAAAAGCTGTTTTCAAGGTTAATATAGCATGGAGTTTACTTGGAGTGTGCTAATGGGCTAGGAAGGTGTGTGTTAATGTGTGCCTGATATAACGACGACCGGTTATAGCGCCCCTTTTTTTTGGTCCCTTCGCCGTCGAGTCCACCAGTGAAAAACTCAAAATTAATATAAACCATGATAAAGCTGACCAGTGAAACATTTCTACACTTTGTGGTCTCTACATTTTAAAATTCGATGATAAGAAGTAATTTTTGTATGAATTCAGTTTTCTACGATTTCTTTTCGGTTCGACTACAGCTTCTTTCCTTTATCATTTCTACTAAATATTTTTTGGCCTATTTTGTTTCTCTACCTTTCATTTATATAAATTAAATTTAAATAATAAAAAAAGTAATGTATGGATTTTACAATTTTATATTTATTTTTTACTTATTTTCCTAATTATAATAATAGCATAGCAAAAATTTTTTTTGAAAAACCGTTGATAACTTTGGACGTGTAGCAGATGGTTCATCAGCCAAAATTTAACAATTCAATTTTAATCAACAATAATTTAAATTTAAGTCAATTTCGACCTCGTGGGCATTAATGGGTCAAAGAAGTCTCATTTCTGAAATTTACCACCAAGAGCAGGCACACATTAACACACACCTTCCTAGCCCATTAGCACACTCTAAGTAAAGTCCATGCAATACAATTAACGTAAATCCAACCAAACTACGAAGTCTCCGTCGTAATATGCAACTTGTCGTTATAAGCGACGTCGTTATTCGCGACTTTCACTGTACCTAAAATAGTTTTTTATTAATATCTATATTTAAAATAAAAAGAGGGGGTGAATTTTCTGTTAATTTCGGACAAAATTAGTTTATCATTATTACGAAATTTTAGCATTTCCGTTTATTAATTATGTGGCGCTACAGCACAGCGTGGGGCTGCGTTGGCCGCATACACAATTTTTTCTGAATTTACAATCTCCTTTGACGAAATTTTGCCAGGCTTATAACATGCCTAACGTTATTTTGTTGTTGTGTAAGGGCGGGCTCATCGTTCTTTATTATTATTTTTCTTTTATATTAAAAGCCTTTCATCTTCATGCATCCTTTCTGTTCCTTCCTTCCCCCTTTTTTTCTTGCTTGCCATATGGTAACCCTACACCATGTAATAAGATATTTTATTGGTCAATTACCATGCTTTTGGTTTCGGACCGAGCTTTAGGAAATTGAGACACTTAATTTCATAGTAAGAGTATTATAATAATACGAAATAAAGGGATTGAAAAAAAACAGACACGAAGTACAGACAAGTTGATTTAAATTGGGACCTCCTTAAATTTAGCATTACCGCTTAAGAATTGGATATTGGCAATATAGTCCAGTCATTTTAGAATTTTAGATTGCAAAAGGTGGTGTAGTCGCGATTTTGACATTATGTTGTTGACATCAGTGTCAAATTCAGGGAGGGGGACAGAGGAGCCCGGGCATCCCCCACTTTCCTTAATTTTTTTCTTACAAAATCTACTTCATTTTTAATACATCGGCGCTATTCATCTCCTTTCGATGCTAAATTTCAGAGCTTAATCCTATTAAAAGGTAGAAAAAAAATAAAATATATTTTGATGTTTGCTGCCACTTTGACCCCTCCCCCCCGGAAATCTTGGATCCGTCACTGGTTGACATTGGAGTCCTAAAAACAAATTTGAATTTTCGACCGTGGGGGCGCCGCGCCGGCTTCCCTCGCCATCTTGGATTTAGTGTGCACAAAAAGGGTTTTTTTAATTACTTGTTTAATTAATAATAATTACTCTAAGTTTTAGAAAAAAAGTTTTAAACAAAAGTTGAAGACAATAAAATTTCCGACAAAAGTGTTTTGTACGTTTTTTTGTCAGACGAATGGTTTTCGACTTATGACGCTAAATATTTCGCCGCAATTTTTGATTTTGACCAATTTTTTTTAACTTCGAAACTGCTTATTTTTGAGAAAATCAACTAATAGCCTATAAAATGAAACGTCACTGAGTTCTCTGTGTAGTGAACCTTGAAGTGTTACGCCGCGTATCTATTTGTAACAAATGGGCCGTAACGTAACGCCGCACATGTTCGGCTCGTTGCAAGACGAGACGGTTCGCATTAATAAGCATTTTTGTTTTTGGGCGCCAAATTACCTTGTAACGTAACTAAACCAGGTTAAGATACAACGACGCAAACTTTCTCCCAAAGATACACGATACCTATCCCAACTTGTTTCCGAGCGTAAAATAGCAGTCCTTTGATGCGACGGCTAGAAACCGATAAATGGTGGTTCGGCTTCTAACAGTTACGCGTGTCAAATTAGTTACGCGTACCATGCAACAGAATTCCGTATCCACCAGTCGTAACGTAACATGTTCGCGGACACGTTACGGGCCATTTGTTACAAATGGATTCGCGGCTTTGGCAGTACACCCGTTTCCTATGTATTTCCATATAGACACGCAAAGTAAAACCAAATTATTAACATGAGTATAAAAGGCAACTTCAAAGTGGTAAAGTCAACCACGGACACCGGTGTTTCGGAAAAAGACATTTCCATCCTCAGCGTGGCTTGCCTGACTACAGTAATCAAACTTCGACGAAATGTCTTTCTTCCTTATAGACCGGTGGACGTTTTCGTCCCGCCATGGACTTAGTTTCCTTGGGTCGCTGTCGTTTCACCCGTGGAATGAAAAAATATGTTTGACCTATTTTTTCAATCTTTTTGTTTTACCCTAAATTATTATGTTTCATGTTATTTTCTCAAAAGGTAAACATTTTACAAAAACTGTGTAATAAGCTTTGTTGTATAAATTAAATTATCTTTTAAACGATGTTTCACCCAAGTGGGCCAAGGCCACAGTTAGCACTTAATTGGCATCCATAGTGTGGGTTTATTTTTTAGGATCACAAAAAAAAGCATGTTTTTTCTAGGTTCTATTCAGTTTCCAAATACTTTTTAAGATAAAATAAAATGTTTAAACGTCGTATAATAAAGTTGTGTCAAAGCTATTATTGCCACTCCAGGGGGTCGGCAATCTTCACCCAATCAACTAATTTTTATATAAAAAAAACAGACATAATAGTTCCGTTAAGTTCAGTTTCCTTAAGAATTAGATTTGTCCTTCGAAGACAGTTGGCCAGTTGCCTAAATGAGAATGCATGGGGAGCCCCATATTTATGCTCTAACGTATTTGTGTATAGACGTGGCCGCTCCAGTTCCTTCGGATAAAATTCATTGCCCAACCAGTCATAGATTCTTTTTAAGCCCATGAGAACTTTGGATCAGTAGATCGAGATCTACAACATACTAGAATTTCATTAAAATCGTGGATTTTGTAAAATCCCATTTAAGGTGTGTCTGTTCCTTTGTGGTGAAACTAATACTCTGCCAATTTATAGGCACCTAAACTCACACGATTAATGTATAATGTAATTTTTACCCATTTTGGTTTGCGAGAGAAACCTCCTATCCGCCAGCCAGGGACGTGCGCGGTTGTATATTATCCCCTTAGTATAACACCACTGAATAAAATAAACTACTGTGTATTTTTTATCTTCATGCATATTCGCTTTTAATAGTATTTTTAGGAAAACTATGTAACGAAGTTTAATTTAATTTATTTTCTAGACTATTTAAGCCCAGACAGTTAAAAAAATATATATTTTTTTAAAGCCATTTTGTAATCTGCAAATTAGTGTTCGCGCATTAATTTTGTTTCATATTTTCCGAGGAAAAATGCCGTTTTGACATATCAATGTCATTAAAGCCTCTCAAAACTTTTGTTACAAAAAAACTAGATAAAATAATATTCCGAATAAGTCAACCCACGCTCATTTTTACAAACGTGGTTGGGGTTCATTCGCTTATTTCCGTTGGTTCTCGATTTTTAGCCGAGCACTAGAGTATAAAAGAGCAATTCATTCGCCCATACGGGGATTCGAGATTTATTTGTCGTTCGAGAACAATGTATAGGTGGTACGCGGTGTGAGTAGATGTCGACCGGTTTCTAGTAAGAGTTGGATTTATAAAAGAAACCTCGGTTTTGCCTTGTCATTGTTCTTATTCTATAATTCTATTTAATTTAATTTTTTTTTAACTGTATTTGTTAATTTTGTTTCGCAAGAAAATTAAGAAACAAATCGGGTTTATTACTTGTGGGCTGCAGGTTCGTCACCAAGTAATAATCATCCCGGATTTGACACACCAGTTCCCCTTTTCCTGGTTTTTATTATTTGTGTTTCCTTTCGGGAAAACAAAAGTAATAAACAAAGCAATAGATTATGTTTTGTGGGCTCGTTAGGTTCGTCACCAACTCATTATTGTAGTGCTTTGTCAAACCATCCTTCCCGTTTCCCGGTTTTTATTATTTTTGTTCTCTTTCGAGAAAGCAAAAATAATAAGAAAGCTATAGATTATGTTTTGTATGCTCGTTAGATTCGTCACCAACTCAGAATTGTAGCGCTTTGTCAAACCACCCCTCCCGTTTCTTCCGTTTCCCGGTTTTTATTATCTTTGTTCTCTTTCGAGGAAGCAAAAATAATAACAAAGCTATAGATTATTTTGTGGGCTCAATAGGTTCGTCACCAACTCATAATTGTAGCGCTTTGTTAAACTACTCCTTCCGTTTCTCCCGTTTCCCGGTTTTTATTATTTTTGTTCTCTTTCGATGAAGCAAAAATAACAACAAAGCTACAGATTATGTTTTGTGGGCTCGTTAGGTTCGTCACCAACTCATAATTGTAGTGCTTTTCTCCCATTTCCCGGTTTTTATTATTTTTGTTCTCTTTCGGGAAATCAAAAACGATAACAAAGCTATAGATTATGTTTTGTACGCTCGTTTGGTTCGTCATAATCATGCCGGCTTTGTGCAGCCAGCTCTCCCGTTTATATAAATCCTAGTATTTATTAATTTCTTTCTAATTCTTCTTTTATTTTTCATAATTAACGATTTTTCAATTTATGTTAAAAGTTGGTAGAGTTTCATTGCCTTCATATGGCTTTTCTTCGCTATTGCCCCTTTAGACCCGTGTCCCACCGCGGAAGGACCGTTATAAACTTTAAAAGTTGGTATAGTTAATTTTTTATCCGTTTCTTTTGTAAATAATCTGTTACCTTTTACCGTAAGACATATATGCTCTCACCGTAAATTAAACCTGTAAAAGTGGTACCACACACCGTTTCTATTTGTAAATATCCTGTTTAATTTTTTTCCCGTTTCTTTTGTAAATAACTTATTACCTGTCACCGCGAGACATATATGCCCCGACCAGTTCTGTGAAACTTCAAAGTTGGTAAAGTTTCGTTTTCTTCCAGTTAAATAACCGTAAATTTGTAAAATTATAGAAGGTAATTAACTACCAGCTGTTTCAGGAAATCTTTCTGCAAATTTTTTATTCATGTTGGGAAAAGGCTTTTTGGGGCAAAAAGAAAATAGTATTCAACTAACGCCCATCCGATCTAATCGGACCTAACCAGATTTGCTAAATCCTTTTGTTAGAGTTCCGAGGTGATAGGGCGTTGAGTTTTAAGTCCGTTTTCATAATTTTCGCTTTTTCAAGTACCTAACTGGAGTTTTTTTATTTTACTTGATAGAAATAAGGGTTTTATAGTTTTATTTTAGTTACTGAGTTGCATATATTTAGTTATTTTCTTTGATGGTTTGTACCACTAAATTAAAATGACAAAATACACATAAAATAGTATTTGTATAAATTGAGTTTTTAATGAAATTGTAGTTTACTTACCTGGTTATTCTCCACTGTTTAAAAGCATACCCGAGAGGCAAGGGAGACTCCGGCGCCCGAGGCAAAATTTAGATCCATTCTATCCCTCGAAATCCCAGGATTGAATCGACCGAAACCCTGGGACGTCAAAAGTAGGGGAAAATTCGTTAGATGACGAAACCCTCTTACAATTATAATTTTTGAAATCAAGGGGACTGATTTCAAAAATTTCGATTTTATTTATTTTTAAATACTAATACCTACTAAAAGTACTAAATTTCATCTAAAACACAAGTAGTATTTTTAACAAACTCACATTTTAGAAATCTACCCACACCCTTTTTTTTCGGCTTGTGTCCGTTGGAATTTATCGGTTTTTAAATGATACTATCTAGAGCCAAAACCCAACAACAGACGACGCAACAAAAAAGTCTCAAAATCATCTAAAACGCAAAGATATATGATTTTTTTATATCGGAGCAACTTTTTTTCTTATTTTTGATACGATCAACATAGCTCACACAACTATAGTTATATGTGTGAGCTAAAAAATTTGACGCGCCACCCGTTTTCTTAGAAAAGGGTAGTAATGCCAAAGTTTACCCAATTAAAATATAAGTTGCTGCACTTGAGCTAGCCTCCGACATCAAACGCCGAATCGCACACCTATTTTGCAGTAGGTTAGTGGCTGGTGGATCTTTGAGCCGGCGGTCCACTTCAAACGCCAAATCACATACCTGTTTTGCAGTTACGACCAGCGACAGCCTACGTTGGCACGCGTTTGATCTTTATATTTCCATTGATTTTTGACAAGTGCAGCAACTTATATTTGAATTGTGTAAACTTTGATAATGCTAAATCGAGACCCAACTTAGCACTACCACCAGTAACAAACTAAAATTTTGTTGAAACTCAACTTAGCACTACTTGAAAAAATTACTATTTTAAAAGTTTGCAAACTCAAACGATGTCAGCTCGCGCCGCCATCTTCGAAAAATGGCGCTCAAGTTTATTTTTTTTAACACCCGGTTTCAAAAGAACGGAGGGCCCTGCAATTTTTTGCTCTCACGACAAAGAAGGAGGCACTAAATACATTGGTTACCGGGACGCGTCAGATGGGCTGAATTTGAGATATGTTGAAGGACAAACCTTCCTGATTTTTTTACCAAAAAAAATTAGGGGGATCATAGGATTCGTTTTTGAGCTTTTGAGCTATACTTATTTAAATATGCGCCACTGAAATATGGGAAAATATGACCAGTTGTAGTTTTTTTGTAATAATTTATCGCCAAATAAAAATAAAAAACTGATATTAGCTTTACTTTATTGGTAAAAGAGTTCTTTTAATAATTTTATCAGTTTTTGACATATAGTTTCCGTCACATACCTACAGAGTGGCTCAAAATAATACAAAAAAAAAAAATACCTGAGATTTATTAAATATAAAGAAAGGAAACTAAAAATGCATGGTCAAAATTAACTTCACTTGCTTTCATGTGAGTCGCTTTAACTATTCTAGAGTGATGTTTGCATAATAGGTTATGTGATAAGCTTACAGGGTATTTCAAATAAAATAATAATTCAACGCATAACACGTTTACTAATTGTCTACGGAATAGTGTGTTTACCGGGATGCGTTAAATAAGGTGAATTTATGATATGTGAGGGCCCAAGCCGTCTAAATACTCGTCTTAAAGAAATTGGGGTCATCGGTTTCGTTTTCGAGCTGTAATTATTTAAATCCGCCACTGGAAGAAAGAAAAATGTGACTTTTTGTAGTGTTTTAGCTATAACTTCTCGTCAAATAGAAAAAAAACCAATATTAATTTTATTTAGTTGAAAAAAAAACTCTTTTTTTAGTATGTTTTCAATTTTTTTATAGTTTTTGTCACATATCTACACAGTGGCTCAAAATATGAATAACTGGGATTTGTTAAATATACCTAAAGGGATGAGATTAAAAATGCATAGTCAATATAAATTCATTTGCTTCAATGTGAGTCGTTGTAATTATCGTAAAGTAACATTTACATACATATTGGTTTATGTAGTAAACCTACAGGGTAAAACAAACATTTTTTAAATTAAACAAATAATGGGTGTACTAACTGTGTAGCGGAATAGTGTGTTTAACGGGATGCGTCAGATCAGGTGAATTTGAGATATGTTAGAGCCCGAGCCATCCTGAAACTTGCTCAAAAATATTGGAGGGGGGGGTCATCGGTTTCGTTTTTGAGCTATACTCTTATGGATTTTCGCTACAACTTCTATCTCTTTATAGGCATAAAAAGTTGATATTTAAACTTTTATCAATTAAGTTTGTTCACAGGCTTTCTTTCTGAAAATTTTTGGCAGAATTATAGCTTAAAAACGAAACCGATGACCCCACAATTTTTTTCAAACAAGCATTCGGACGGTTTAGGCTCAAATATATCTTAAATTCACCTCATTTGACGCATCCCAGTAAACATACTATTTCGTAGACCATTAGTAAATATGTCATGCGTTGAATTAATTTTTTAGTTTATGAAATATCCTGTTAGCTTATAAAATAACCTATTATGCAAACATCACTCTAGAATAGTTAAAACGACTCACATGAAAGCAAGTGAAGTTAATTCTGACTATGCATTTTTAGTTCCCTTTCTTTATACGTAATAAATCTCAGGTATTTTTCCTGTATTTTTTTAAAATCATTTTGAGTCACTCTGTAGGTATGTATGTATGTAAACTATATGTTAAAAATTGATAAAATTCCTAAAAGGACTCTTTTGTCAATAAAATAAGACTAATATCATTTTTTTGTTTTTATTTGGCGATAAGTTATTACAAAAAAACGACAAAAGGTCATATTTTTCCATATTTCAGTGGCGCGCATTTAAATAAGTATAGCATGAAAACGAATCCTATGACCCCCAATTTTTTTTGGTAAAAATATCAGGAAGGTTTGGCCTTCAACATATCTCAAATTCAGCTTATCTGACGCGTCCCGGTAAACAATGTATTTAGTGCCTCCTCCTTTGCGACAATTATTTTATAGGTTCGTTTTTTAAATTTTAGTTTTTTTCTTGGTGGTAGTTGAGTGTCAACTTGGCATTCCATCCTTTTCTAGAGTGTCAGTATGTGAGAGATACTGGCGGAATAAGAGTCGTCAAAGTAATAAATACGACTATATCGGAATTACTCTACTGTCGTGTTGGGAAAGAGAAGTGATCGCCTTTCTTTATCTGATAATAAGCGTAGAAATAAAAAAAGTAACATTTGCCAACTGTGACAAATAGAACTGTCTTGTTAGTAATTTTCACTCAATTGATATGGGAGTAGCACGCATCAATGTTGGGTTCTCGGAATATGTCACCTTCTATAGGGCATTTTCCAAAGTCAAAAAGCATTGAGCGCCACAAAAATTTCTACAGGTCTTGTTTATAGTTTAAAAGTTTTTCTGCTTTGCTTCGATAAACCGCGAATTTTGGTGATTTTTTCAAAATACTCAAGAATCGTCCTTTTTCGAATAAATCTTAACATTTCAAGGTCGTTTAAGGTCAAATGACGTTGAAAACATTTTTTCTAAATTACTGAATGCAAGTTATATAAAAACGACTATAATCTTGACTACATGGGTATAACCTAATTTTTTTTAAAATTTCCTCACCCCTTCCACGGTGAAGCAAAATAAAGGTGCTGCAGGTCAAAAGTTTAGTATTTTTCCACAGAATATGTGTACAACTTTTCATGCTTTTACCCCCATCTGCTACGTAGTTAGGAAAATAGGGGTTGTACAGCTCGGGCTACTAGTCATCGCCATAATAAAAACAAGGCATGACGTGCCGACATATAAGCAGCCAACTTTTCTCTGATATAGTTTTGATACTTATTAAAACATTGTGGGGAGTCTACTTAATTGAATTATCGTATTCTCTCAAAGCACCAAACAGAGTTGGGTAATTTTATTTTATTTACAATTTGCAATTTATCCAATAATCCCATGGGCCTTGACTCACCCCACGCGAGTCCCCACCTAATTTATTTTGCAAAATAACCACCCTTTGTTGTTACCACCACCCTCACGTCTCATTGTTACTGTGACACTTTTGTATTACATATATTTTTGGGAGTGGTGATAATGAGCAAAGTTGTTGTTTATTTTATTGACTTACTCGTCGATTTTTCTGCTGACATCCACTACATTCCTTAGCAACAGTGGCGACTCGTGGGGTAGTGCCACGGAGCCATGGCACTACCGTATTTTCCTGCAAACATACGTTTCTTTATTTTTAAAACATCTTTATTGTTTTTTATTTTATTTTATGAATTTTTTTCATTTATATATTACAGTACAGTCCCGATTATTCGAAATAATGTGGACCAAGGTGATTTCGGATAATCGAAATTTCGGTTAGTCCGATCTTTTTTTTGGAAAATAGGAGTTTAGGATGCGTATATCAATATATCGACTTAAAGACATTTGTAACAATCTGTCGCTAACTAAAACAATTATTCGCATTTTAGACCGTTGTATTGCCGTGAAACCCCGAGAGGAACCACCTAGCAGTATAGGTGAATACCAGACACGTTTCGTATAATGCGAATTTTTTCGGTCAATCGGGATTTTTGTTTTTAAATTTGTTTCGGATAAACCGGATTTCGGAAAATCGACATTCGGATAATCGGGATTGTACTGTATATGAAATTCGGTAACCCTGTGAAATACAGTGGATTACACTCCAACTCGATGCGATGGCGACGCGATGAAGGGGCCACTGAAACCCAAAGCAGCGTCGAACACCCTGCCACTTTTCTTTTGATTTCTTCGAATAGAGATATATTTTATTTGCAGCCTATGTGAGCGACGGTGATAGGGCCAATGTTGGGCATTTTAGCGTTGTTTAAATAGGAAAAATCAAAGAAATTTTATGCCTAGCATAGGCCATCAGTTAGTCATATTCATTAACGTATTAACCGGAGGACACCAGGAACCGCGGAAAAAATTCATTCATCAAAACAATTCGATTTGACCCCTAGATGCTTCAATAAGTTGGAAAAGAATAGAAATATTTTTTGGAAAGACGATGGCAACGCTGTGCGACACACAGCAGACGTATGTTTATTCAAATGGTCGATCGATTTACCAGTGACGGCGGCAAAATATTTATTTATTACCAGTAAATACCTAACTTATTAAAACAAGCAATTTAATTTAGTTAACAGCTGAATAGATACTCATTGACAATAAAAATTTACATTAATAGCATTGTTGAGATTATGTTCTCAAATACAGAAGTCGAACATTAAAAATAGGAGTCAGGCTCTAATAAAAACTTGAGAGCCCACTTGATTTTCGAACCGGGGCACTCACCGAGAATTGTGAAGTCGTCTCCAGCAGCCGAAAACGGTATTAAAGGTTCTCTTTTTCCTAGCGACAATTAGATCACCCCCATTATTAGAATTTTAAAGCTAGATAATATGTGTAGTGCCTACTTTTCTTTTGTATATAAAAAAGTAAATATAATTTTAGTTCCTTTTTTTATGAAAAATTGGTAGTAATATTGTAAAAAAGTAACAGAGCTCTATTTGGATAAGGATATTTTGGACTTTTTTTGAAAAAGCCCTCGATTTATTGCTTTGATGGGGAGACAATTTGCTTACTTTGGGGATTTATTAAGATGCACCCCATTAGTGGGGTTACTTATACCTATTTGTTTTAATTAGAATAGTAACCATGGCCAGAACTAAAATAGTTTTTTTGGTTATGCTACTCTACATTTTTCAATTTTCCCTGAATTTAAAATTTCTTGCAAATATATTTGTATTTACTGCCTCCTACGACGGTGGTTTTATCGATTTTAGTAAGATTAAACGTGTGTCTACAAAAACATACAAAAAATATGTACCTAAAAAACAACTCTTTTTTAAAGCGAGTTATTTTGAGAAAAGTTAATGCGACACTTATTCCGTCGTACTACCATCTCGGTTCTCATCAGCAGTTTCATTAGAAAAGAAACTGGAAAAAAGTGCAACATATCAATTTCTGTTCTGTGGTAATTGCTTTATTATAGTTTTTTCAAAAACATCTTTTTCGAATGATGTTTTGTTCAATTGACATTTTTTTTTAACAGTTTGTTCAAAAACATCTTTTTTGAATGACATTTTGTTTGAATAACGTTTGGTTCAAAAACATTTTCTTTAAACAGAAAACTCTTCGAAAAACTAGCTCCTGTGTGTCTCTTTTTGGGAGGTCGCAATCGGTGGTAGCTATATCAATTGATCTTAACCTGTTAACCTAACCATACTGAACTCTAATCAATTGATCGCGAACGTATCCATTTCAAGAAATTAAAAATGTTTTCAAGAAAGAGATCATTGAACATAATATCGATTACAATGTTCCCGAAAAAAATGCCAATTAATCACACTGCTTTCAAACAAAATTCAAAAAAGATATTTTTGAACAAAACAATTTGACAAAATGTCATATGAATTTAAGCAATTTTTGAACAAAAAGTTTCAGATTCTCAAACAAAATATTTTCGAAAAAAATGCAACTCGAACAAAATGTCACTTAAAAAAGATGTTTTCGAACAAAATGGTTTCGGTCAGATTATCATTTGAATAAAATGTTTTAAAAACACAGTTGAACATGTTTTTAAAAAGATTCTCATTTAAAAATGTTGAACAAAATGTTATTGAACAAAATGTTTTTCAAAAAAATATAATATAAAAAAGATATTTTCATAAAAATCAGATCGTCATTGGAACAAAATATTTTTGAAACTAAAAAATTTGAACATTATATTATTTAAACTCAATGCTTTCTGCCATTTGAACAAAATGTCATACAAACTCACTGCTTTCGAACAAAATGTCACGTAGAAAAGATATTTTTTAACAAAATGTTTTCAATCAGATTGACATTCAAACAAAATGTTTGAAAAAAAGTCATTCGAAAATAATATGTTTTAAAAAAAATGTTTTCGAAACCCCATTCGACAAAATGTCATTCGAAAAACTAATTTTTCAACAAACCAGAAGTTTTTTTATCAGGTGGATGTTTGAACAAAATGTTTTTGAAAAAGATGATTTCCACCAAAACGCCATTTGAACAAAATGTCATTTAAAAAAGTAATTTTTGAACAAAATGTCAAATCAAATTGTCTTTTAAACAGAATATTTTTGCAATGCAATTTGAACAAAATATCATTTTCGTTTAAAAAATTAATTTTATTTGCCAGTTTTATTTTTTGACACATCACTTAATGCTGATAGTATTTTGAAAAATAACTTTTTTTATTTAACATTTAAAATGAGTTAAATAAAAAAACATATATTTATATCGTCTCGCTTATAGTTAAAAATAAGGAACAAAAAATATTTTATAAATGATCTAAAAAGTAGGGTTATTTAGATACCAGGGCCGAAATTTACTTTTCGTTTTTAAATAAATTGCAATCAATTTTTGAGTTTTAACAATCATCCTTAGAAATGGATTTTATTTAACAATTTAAAAAATAATAAGTAGGTAACTATAATTTATTGTTTTTAAATTTTTTGAATATAAAATTTTGCTGACATTTTATAGGGTTAAAAACAAATCTGCATGTAGAGACTTCGTCTTTACACTTTTTAGATGTTTGATTAGGATGCTTTTAGATTGGTGTATTTTATTTTAGGTTAGACAACCTTAAAAATTCAGAGTAGGTAAAAACGACTAACCCAACCTCAAAAATTGCCTCGATCCAAATCTAAAAAAACTTTTTACACAAAAAAAAACGGTTAAGTAAAAAAGGTATACGTAAAAAAATTACTTTCCATATTAATAAGATACTTTTTTTACATTATCTGTTGAAAATCAAGGCTCGTAGTTCAGTTAAAAGTATCAAAACCCCAAAACTTGGGACACCCTGTACATTTTTAACTAAACTTATGTTTAAACACTTTTAACAAATAAATAATTATTTATATAATAGCCTAATATGTTTTTTCTGATTTTATATTGATTTCTACGGCACTGGTCTTTGTTTTGTTTAGACGGTCAAACAAGTTATTTAACTTACTTGTAAAACGAAACTTCTGGATTAAGATGGTCGAGATTTTAACACAAAATACACACCCACACCATTTTAAAGTCTTTTAAGATTAATTTTAAGTCCAGATCGAAAATATATTTTAAGAAAAAACACGAAAACAATTCCGAACCGTAAAGAGACAGGACAGAAACACCGCATTTGACCCTGTACAAAATACTAATGGGTCCAAAGGGACTACCTTCTAATCAAGAATAGTTTTGTCTCTTTTTCTCGCATCGGTTTAACAACAGAGAAACAAAATAAGATACTTTACGCGGGCCTAAACGATTGCGCCATGTTTCTAATTCCTTTGTTTTAGTGAGGGACTGTAATCGAGAATAGTTTTGTTTTTTTCTCTCGCACTGGTTTAATAAAGGAAAACGAAGGAGTAGCAAAATAAATGCTGGAAGCACAAGTTAAAGTGATCACCGCTTGTTATACATCCATATTTGGTGGTGTATAATTAATCTGGTAATGGTTTGTAAGAAGAACAGTTTCGTCTTTTTGCATTGGTTTAAAAAAGAAATAAAAGTAAAGGGAAGATCGGATAATGTTGGTTATTCTTAAAGAGAAAGGAAATAGAGTTTTCTATGGACCAAACAAAAATAGTCGATGAGTTCTTTTGTGCAGAAGTACGTTTTTTAAAACAAATTGTTTATCTAGACGGCCGATTCTTTTGTTTATTTCCTAGTCTCCTCCGGTTAATACGTTAATGGTCATATTACTCTAATTTTTTTTTGCGTGGAGCATAAATGTTTTAATGTACGCCCTTTAAAATACATTTCAATTATTTCAGCAGAATTTTTTGATAAATTTCTGAATTCGGGTGGGCATGGGTAAGTTTCTTAAAAAAAAAAATAGAATTTGAAACCCCAAACATAGTAGTAGTAGGTATGTTTTTACTGACTTGTGGGTAAACATTTGAGCGCAACACCCCTATTTTTTTTTTACTGAAATTTGGTAAAATTTACTTTTTATATCCTTACATGTCGATGTATTGCTACCACTAAACCAAAAAAATAAACTGCTTTCAGAACTCGGGCATTTTCGAGTATAAATAAGGCCTTATTTTACGTTTAAAATCAAAAAAGTTAATGTATTGATTAAAAAAAAATACAACGTGTTCAGGACATAAAATAGCTATTTTCACCAGACTTTGTCAAAAACAAGCAAAATAGTGGAAGATAAAAATCAAAAATTAAAAAACCGGTTTATACTAACCAATTTTTCTTGGTAAATTTTAGGTTATGTCAAAAAATGTGTTGTGTTGTGGATCGTATACACTTTTGTACAAAATTTATCTGCTCTGGTCTGACAACTGTTGACAAGGTTGTTTCAATTTATTTTGCTAATGATCATTTATCGCCATCTTAAAATTTAAGATAGCGGACAGAATCATACTTGATTCTTCAAAATGGCCTGTTTATTCCTATTTTCCAAAAAGGTGTTAGTTTTTCTTTAATGTATAGAAAATCACTGCTTTTTCCCTCACATAACAACGTACAAATTAGTAAAATCGGTGTGGTGGTTCTCAAAAAATCTATTTTTGTTTTAACCATTGTTTTACAGATTTTACGATTGAATTGCCAATCCTTTCTGCATTCATTTCCTTATTAATTCGTTATCACTAAACCGATTTTGGTGAAATAAAAAAAATAGTGGTGAGATTTGTGTGTGTTTATTCTTATTTTGCGAAAATGTCTTTGTTTTTTTTTATTTATGGAAAAACACTACCTTTCTCCCGCATAAAGATGTACAAATTAATAAAATCGGTGTAGTGGTTCTTACAAAATCGAATTTTGTTTTAACGATTGTTTTATAAATTATACGATTGCATTGCCAATCCTGTCTGCATTCATTTCCTTATAAATTCATTATTACTGAACCGATTTTAGTGAAATAAAAAACATCATGGTGCAAACTTTAAAGATCAATCAGTTTGCGCCATGATGTTTTTTATTTCACTAAAATTGGCTTAGTAATAATGAACTTACAAAGAAATGAATGCGGACAGGATTGGCAATACAATCGTATAATTTGTAAAACAATGGTTAAAATAAAATCAGATTTTGAGAGAACCACTTTACCGATTTTATTACTTTGTACCTTGTTAACCGCGAGAAAAGTAGTGATTTTCTATAGATTAAAAAAAACTAAACCATTTTTCATAAAATAAGAATAAGCACGCCATTTTGAAGAATCAAGTATGATTCTGTACGCCATTTTAAATTTTAAGATAGCGATAAATTTTGATCGCGATCTTCTTCTTACCAGGATGTTTTTTATTTCATCAAAATCGGTTTAGTATTAATGAATTTATAAGGAAATAAATGCAGACATGATTGGCAAGGCAATTGTATAAAATGCAAAACAATGGTTGAAACAATTTTTTTTAAGAACCATATAACCGATTTTGCTAATTCGTACCTTGTTGTGCGTGGCAAGAATGAAGGGCACAATTTAATTTCGGCCGCCATCTTGGATTTTTCGATGGTGGACAAAAAATATATTTAGTAAAAACTCTGATTTTCTGTCAAGTGCAGTTTGTCCTATTAAAAGCGATGGTATAGTTCAAAAGTTATAATAAAAAAAAATGTCCGGTTTTTTTTGGCCCACCCGGTACATTTTAAAAATCCTTCTAAATAATGACTTTTAACCTTTGATATATGAAGACACACGCACGGGCTTGCATATGAGATTTTTTGGTACTTCATTACATCACAAGAAAGGTCTATGCAAGAATTCAGCTTGTTATCTCAAATTCTGCAGAAGGGGCCTTTTTTGAGTTAACAGATGTCACGTGATATTTAGAAGTCCAATTTTTACCTTTTGCAGACACAATTTTTATTTGCGTTATTTTTGTTATCCCTTATATTTATCTGTCAAAAGTCTGTTTTGTGTTCTGTAGGCAAAATTAATTAAAAAGTTCCGAAAACAACTACGAAACAACTGAAGAACAAATACCAGTGAAAAACTGCTAGGGAAATATTTGATTAGGTCTGTGTACTGTGTATTTCTTGTTTTTTTACACATTTAACAGAACATTGATGATTTTTGGTTAGTTGGTGAACACTGTTGCCAAACAACACATATCTACCAGTTATTATAACAAATAATTTTCAATAATGGGCATAAAATTAAATTTGCGGACTACCTCGCATTGGTAGCTCTTGAAATATTTGCCTGGTATCAAAATATTTTAAATTTACATTACATTTTAGTCATAACGTTATATGCATGCATGCATCTTAATTCGAACTTAAGTAAGGTCAAACATTATCATTTAGTAAGGGATAAACTTTAAACCAGGTAACTGCAACTGCCTCAAATAAAGAATAAGGCAGAAAGGAACAAGCAAAAGGTCATTAATTTCCCTGGACAAAATTTAAGCTAATTAAAAATAATTTTACAGCAATTCGTAGAGTTGTCTAAATTAGGTATTACTATTTTCTACAAAACTGAATGTCGTCACTTTGAAAAATGGCAGTCGGTCGTGCATTTTAGTTATCATTAACTCGCAAACATCCCTTATTGTATTCGGGGTGGTAATTTATGCCCGTTAGGGTTGGTCAGACTCAATACAAACAACACACAATATGTATATCTAGAATCGAAAATTTACCTCTCTGCAAAACGCCGTAAGCACAGGTTACCCAACAAATGGTGATCCGTTCGGTAAGAAATAAAGTAAAGGCAACGTAGGGATTGGTAAAGGTTTGTGACTTAGTTTATGAAGGCGCTTTGTGGACCTGCGTAATCACCTGAAAATTACGATTTCTATTGCTATTTAGCTTTTTAAAGAAGAAGAAGAAGGAAGAGGGGTCGCACCTCCCTCGTACTCGTAGCCCTGCCTCCTGAAGGGCGACAAAAGCGCCCCTCGTGTAAAATTTGATAAACGGTTTTAGTCGCGTGCAATAACTTAATGAATGTTGCTTTGTTTTTTTATCATTTCAAAATAGTTCCTTCTCCTTTTTGCTTTGTTTTTGTTTTATTTGCGACTATAAGCTTTCACAATAAATTTAAAAATTTCAAACATCTAAAAGTTAGATACAGGGAGATGCCCCTGCTAAATTTGGACACAGTCCAGGAGGTACCTAAAACCCTCCTATCTAAAACCCTAGCGCTCTAGTTAAAAAATAACTATAAGGTCAACAGTTGCAGCTGTGTGGATGTCTATTAGCTAAGACTAAGACTGCGCCAGGTACTTCTTAAAATCTGAGAAGCTGATAAATTGTTGCCCATAACATGTAGGAGAAGACGGGGGAATTCCGCCATACGGGGTAATACCGCCACCCCAGATATGTATCTAGGCAACCAGAAACACCAGAGAGCTGCCAGTTACGACAAACAGAGCAGCAGTGATGCCAAAAGCTAAAGCGTTCCAGTTACAACGTGTCACCGCCTTAGTTTGATTTCGGCTGTCGTCAACTGATTACCTTTTTTTAAATTTTAGATTAAGGTTCGAAAAAAGTTTATTTTTGTATTGGCCAATACAATTTTTCTAAATATAATGATGTGTTTTTGATTTATCAGTCTTTCCAAACAAGTAGATTATTAAAATAGAACTCAGGTGAACAAAAAGACAATAACAAAAATATTTTGAAGACTAAAAACTCATAATAAATAATAGTAAAAACGGATTCAAAACTGAAAATTCAAAATTAATTGAACTAATTAAGGATAAACAAAAGGCCATGTAAATATCTTAAAAACTCTAAACCAGTTGAATCGAACGCACATAAACTAAGGTCACTTTATTACGAAGTTTAGAAGGAACTTCGTGATATAGTGACCTTAACATAAACAAGCAAATGATAACGAAAATATTTTGAAAACTGCAAGATAAAAATTATCTGAACACAACCCAGTCAGACAAAAAGAAAATAATAAAAAAATCTCAGAAACTGAAAACTTCGGAATTAAACTCACACAAAAAAAAAGACAAGAACAAAAAAATCTTAAAAAGGAAAAATATATAAATATTTGACGTGAAGACACACAACAAGAATAGGCTAAAAAATAAAAACAAGAAATTTCGTAAAACGAAGAAAAACAAACAAAAGGGCAAAATTCTAAATATCTTAAAAAATAAAGGCTGGAAATTGAATAACTAGGAAATATTGAATTGCCATTAAGCACTTGTGACTTTAATAGTTTAGGGCTGGATGCACCTTCGTGACAATATATTAACCTATACCCCATTGTGCCCCAAATTTATATTTTAATTTTTTTGTTACATGACTGAAAGTTGTATTTTATGTTGCCGTTGCAAAAAATGGGCACAAAATTTGTCTAGGAAAGTCGACTATTTAAATATTATAAAAGTATTTTTTATTACAACTTTTTATTCTTTAAATAATTATTTTAATCTTGGTTAGTATTTTAATAAATAAAACTTGTCTTACGAAAATATTGATTCTAAATAACATAAACCCATTTTGGCACACATAGGTACCCCATTTTACCCCATATGCGGGGCAAAATGGAGCAAAGTCAACTTTTTACAAAAAAAAAATAAAAGTATGATGAAGTTCTAAATCGCTTAAACTAAAAACTAAAACATAAATATAGCATATTACGCCCAACGATTATAAACACACAGGATTGCTTATTTCCATTTAACTCTATGTTAGCGTCGCTCAGCGAGACGAACAGTGTCTGCTTACGTCACCAGCGGACCAGTTGCTTTGTTTGTATTGGGAGTTCGTGTGATTTTACGGTGTTTTTGACGTTGTTACCTCCGTTTTTTTGCCTTTTTTCATTTATTTGACGGTGTGGTTGACTACTTAGAAGGTAAATCTGTGGGCACGGCAGTGCCTCGCTAAGTTCACGCGCCGTACCACCTTTTCTTGAAACATTTTAGCCGATATTTGACCTATCTAAAACTCTACTTCGGAATGAGCTACGAATCTCAAACTTTGCACAGTCGTAGATCTCCATGGAGTTAACAATCCCTTCATGTTTAGTTTCATGGAATTCCCAAAAGTACTGAAGTAGTTACGAAATTTCAAAAAACATCGAAATTGTCACTTACTCATTCACTCACTCATGTATAGATCATCAAAATTCTACTGTACTTCCAGACATGCTACAAAGCTGAAATTTGGCAGACTGATAGAAATTATGATGAATTCTAATTTACTTCCCTCCCCTATAGATCTAAAGTTATGTAAAAGTAACATTGCCCACTTCCAGATATGGCAGGCTGATAGGAACTATGATAAAACTATAAAAGAAAATTAAAAAACCCCAAAGTTTAATTAACTTCCCTCCCCTATAAATGTAAAGTTATGTAAATTAGCATTGTTCACTTCCAGAAACGCTAGAGAGCTGAGCTTTGGAAGACTGATAGGAACTATGACAAAACTATGGGAAAAAAATTAAAAACACTAAGATTTTAATTTACTTTCCTTCCCTAGTTTTAAAAAGCATTTCCAAACTAGTAAGAACCATTCATAAACCTAAAAATTTGTATTGTAGAACTTGGCTTTACTTTTATCTCAATTCTTTTTAAGGAATACCACTTTCGCGTACTTGACTTTTTTTACATGAAATATTTTTGTTATGATAAACCTTTAGAAATGTGAATTAAGCGAATTGATATAAAGAAAGCACATTAATTTATTGTTGAAATAAAAGCTTTGTGTTCCCTCTTTCAGTGTAGAAATATAAATATATACACTTTTATATTATTATATTTATATAAACTTAAACTCATTAAATTAATCACATTAAAGAAAATTGGTAATTATGCCGCAAACGTACTTCTTTTATAAACTGATTATTGGAAAGTTTATTTTGTAGACAGTTTCTCCAAGTTTAGTTTTAGTTTTTTTAGTCTCTTTATAAAAGTTTTCAGAAACATGTTACAGGAGAAGGAGTGAAAACGGGCGCTGGGTGGGATAAAAACAACTCATAACACAAACAATGTAAATCATTTGAAAAAAACTTATGAAAAATTTAAAGCATAAGAAGTTGAAAAACACATTTATTTGGCTTTTTTCTCCAAAAACTGACTGGTTTTTGATATATTAATATAATAAATATTGCAATTTTAGATCTGAAATATCAAATAAATACCTTTTTGTAACTACATAATATAAGTGTATTTTATTATATCCGCAACAAAAACAATAAATTATACATCTAATGATTTAAATTGATTAAACTTTTAGAAAAAATCCTACTTCTATTCTTAAACTTTCAACTATTTAAAAAAGAAACTCCAACATATCGTCTGGTAGGAAAATTCAGCTCGCAGAGCAAACTCTTGATTTATTAAATCATTTGTTTTGAATGAATGAAATTATTAATTACATTTACTATCACGAATAAAAAATTTGTTTGCAAATAAGCAAGAAAAAAGTGGGAAAAACGATTGCAATGTGTATTAAATGCAGCGCACTGAGCAGAGGTCCACTAGTGACGTAAGCAAGGCACCGCCTACCGTTGAAAGATTCGAGCTAATAAGCAATCCTGTGTGTTTATAATCGTTGTATTACGCCAACTTAATTCCAAATGACGAACACAATGGTGATCATTTAATAGGAGAACTAAGCCTTTAAAATTAAGTATCTCATTTTACCCCCTTTTCCCCTACAGGTGTTTGGTAAACGTTGGCATTCTAGGTGCATATTCAGAAGAGACACATGATTCTGAATTGTCACATACGGTATTTTGCACCAAAGTCCTCCTGGGATACATTAATGTTAATTTGGTTATTTATAGCCCCGTTAGTCACGTGCCAAAACTATCATTTATTTTTTTATTAGGGATATATTTACAAAAAAATGGGGTGAACGAGGGAAAAATCTTATCTATCTACTTAATAAAAAATAATAATAATAAAATTGTTTAAATTACAGGGTGCACCAAGTTCAGCATTTTTGAGCAGTTTAAAGTACCTACAGAATAGGTAGAGAAAGATGGATCTCACTTTGCGAAGCTTAAATTTCCAGAGAACAGATAAAGGGTGAACATATTCTGATACATCCAGCCGTTCTTGAGTTTGAGAATAGAGGGTTTCAAAAGTTTGTATTTTGTTGATAAATATTTACTTATCATTTTAGCGTAACGGACAGAACAATTGGTACACATTTTTTTTAACTTTGACTAAGGATACATGAACTATCAAGTATCATTGCTTTTTAGTTGCATTTTAGCGTAACGGACAGAACAATTGGTACACATTTTTTTTTAATTTGACTAAGGATACATGAACTATCACGTATCATTGCTTTTTAGTTCAGGCCCCACATGTGAAATTTGAGCGATAGAATGCATTTTATGAGAGAAGCAACACACTTGGTACGGATAGACATGAAATTCCCCTGAATATTTTATGAGCGGGAATCACTCCCCACGCCTATTAGGGGGGAATTCCTCTCCCTTACACGTACTTTTTGACAGTTTTTTGCTAATAATTCGAAAACTGGCAACTTCAATCCTCAAGATATAATTATTCGATGTACATAAGTCCCAAAAAGGGTAAATTTTTAAAATATAAATATTTGTTTTTTCTTCTGGTATTTTTTGTCATTAACACATTGTTTTTCTCCAAAAAGTATTTTTATTTTTAAAACCCATTGTACATAGTTACATATTATATAAGTAACATAATATATAATGCGGACCTAAATAGACTCCCCCGCCCCCCTTCTAACTTTTGAACAAAAAGAGATATTAATTTCTAGTAAAAAGTCTTTTTAATGGGCCTTTTTTGGGGATATTTGAGCTAAATGACAATTATGTCAAACTAACCTAATGTCAAAAATTTGACAACACATCAAAATTATTAAATTGGATGGGGGGCATGTAATAACTCTTTCGAAATGTATTTCGATTCTCTATACAATACATTTAAAATTTTACATGCTTTAACTTTTAGTTTTGATGCCCAAAGCGCACTTATAAAATTATACTCTTTTGTATTTTCATGAATCAGGTTATTGGGTAATTTTGTACCCCACTGCGACTAGTAGGTACAAGTAGATTTAGCAGTTGTGTGTTCTTTTTATTTAAAAATTTTTTATTTACAACTTTTAGGTTTAATTCTTATTCAGCCTTATAGAATTTATTTGACGTTGCCCGGAAAGTACATTTTCTACGAACACGAACAGTTACCTTTAATTTTTTTGTCTTTCTTTTGTTTTTTTTTGTTTCTTCAAAGGGTAGATAGGTGCATTTCTACAAATATTAAATGAAGGTAAGGTAGAGGAGAGGAAGGGGGGATTTAGTAAAATGGTGTTGAAAAAGATCTTAAAACGTGAGCAGAAAGAATTTTTGGAATCGCTCTATATTTGTGAAAGTTATAGGTACAACTATTACCAATAAGGCGGACTGGGAGAAGAGAGGGACAGAGAAACTAGTAAAATGATGTTGAAAAAAATCTTAATGGGTGTGCAGAAAGAATTTTTGAAATCGTTCTAGTTTTGATAGAATTATGCATGGTTTTTGAAGAGGGTGAGGGGAAATGATAGTAGGGGAGATGTGTGGGAGCAGGGAGGACTACAAAGTAATTGCAGCAAATTAGAGGACATTGGCAATAAGTGATCAAGGGAAAAATTTGAAGTACTTTTACAAATCTTAGCTAATCGGACTTTGTACTTGTACTTTATGTAGTTTATCAATGTACTTGTGAAAGCTCTGATAACACTCAATATTTTATTTTAACTACACTGAAAAAAGAAATCGTTGGGGCAAATGCATAATGCATTTGATATATGCCAAATGCCTAAGATTTTAAACTGTGAACATTATGGTTTTGACAGCAACATACGCCTTTTGAGTGCAAAGTCATTCAGATAAGAGCACAGCTCTATTTTCCAAAGATGTGTCCTTTTCTAAAATCATGGTGCTCTCAGTTCAAAATCAGCAGGCATTTGGCATACATCAAATGCATTATGCATTTGGTTTTTCAGTGTATGTCGAACATCAAAGTACTTTTTACAAGAATATTAGTTAGGTTTTGGTAATAGGTAGATATAATAAAAATTCTACCAAATGGCTGATAAATTCCCCTTTTTATAGGGTCCATTTTAAGTTTTTATTAATGTAAGTAATTAACGTATTCTTTATTCCAAAGTTAAAATTGGACGAATTAATATGCGAAATAATAAAATAAAAACTCCTAACAATAATCTCCGAAAAATTATGAACCGTTCGTTGTGTTTAACGGCTTTAATATGACAGGAAAATAATCCGAAAATAACATTGAAAAAAATAAACACACATTAAAGTCAGAACACGAAAAGAAGGATGAAAATTTAAGCGTTTTGGGCCCGCCCATTCTGTCGTGTGGCCCAAGTAATTAGCTTGATGATAGTGTAGTAAAATAAAATCGTAGATATCTAGATTTAGAGGTGGATTAGGTTTGATTCGACTGGTTCCAAACTATCAAGGCACATAAATATCCAACACTAATGTTACATGCACATTGTATTAAAATAACTGATAGTCAGCGGTGTGCATATAATGTAGGCCGAAAGGCGTTACCTACCCTAGAAATTTATTTCTTGGTCCGGCCCTGCACATGAAATATGTACACGAAAAAGCCTTTGTTAAGTTTTAATTGGAACACTCTGTATAAAGCCTTTGTTAAGTTTTCGTTCGAACCCTCTGTAGAAGGAGCCATGCAGAGTAAATTTAGCGCTCTATTTTTGCAGCTCTTATACCTTTTAATGAAGCTTAACAATAAGTAAGGTATGTTTGATGAATAAAAATTTTTTAAACTAAGAATCTTCGTATTTTTTGAACTCACCTTCATTAGAATTAAAAGAATATTAATTTATACGCCGCCGACTATTTATCAAGTTTAATTAAAATGTTAATAAGCTCTTTTCTAATTAGCTTTTCAGCGTATATCCACAAATTAATATTGCATATAATAAAATATAAACGTTGTTGTTTACTTTTCATTTTTTAAATATCTGTTTATCTTGAACGGATGCAATTTTTATACATTTTATTCAACACAGATCTGCTTAATAGATAGCGTTATTCATTTTAAAACATCATATATTTTTTTATAAAAATACCATGTAGCAAAAATTAAAATGTAAAAAAACAAAAAAATTATCAAAAAAACATCCAACTGCTAACTTTACTACAACAACTACAACTATTACTAATAAGGAGGGTGGGGAGAAGAGAGGGATGGAGAAACTAGTGAAAATGGAGAAAATGGTGTTGAAAAAAAGTCTTTAAGCGTGTGCATAAAGAATTGTTGGAATCGCTTTATGTTTGTGAAAGTAAAGAGGAACTAATAAAATGGTGTTAATAGGCTGGGGGAATGACAGGAGGGGAGATGGGTGGGAGCAGGGAGGACTACAAAGTAACTACAGCAAATTAGAGGACATTTGGAATGGGCGATCAAAGGAATGTCATTAAAATCGCCTGAAATTTAGATAATTTGTATGCTTTAAAGCCTACACCATGTGACAAAATGGCTTCTGAAGGCCTGTTTAAATAAATATAGCCTATAGCACCTTTGGGACCAGTAGCAATTCAACAACACCTTTTTTGTCAAAATCGGTTCAGCCATTTAGCCTCTAGCGTGACACAAACATACCTATTTACATACATACATATCCCAATCGAAAAACATTACCCTTTCTTTCGCCGTGCTGCAGTTGGGTAAAAACATTACCAAACAAGCATCTAGGGGAGCGACGGGTAATGAGGAACATTGTGTTATGGGGAACAAGCAGAGCTGTCAGGTACTTCAAGTACAGTACTTGAAATTGTACTTCAAGTACTTACATGTACTTCAAGTACTGTACTTGAAGTACTTTTAACAATGTACTTGATTTTGTCAAGTAAAGTAGTTCAAGTACATTGTTACTACTTCAAGTACATTCAAAATTATATTTTTGGCATTTTTTTAATTTTTTGACATATTTAAAGTACTTGAAGTACTTCTATTGTAAAAGTAAGAGACTTGGGAAAAATTAAGTACTTTTATAATGTACTTGGTACTTGAAGTACATTTGAAAAGAATATGTACTTAGTACTTCAAGTAATTTTACAAATCTTAATGTACTTGGTACTTGTACTTGAAGTACTTTTATAATGTACTTGTGACAGCTCTGGGAACAAGTAGTACTTTGAGAGTGCATGTGCATTTTAAAAATGTGCGGAAGTGTTCACAGATGTTTTGTGTTCGTCAGCTGTGATGTAATTTTTTATGGTGCGTAAAATAATCTATGCAGACAAATGCAACTGCATCTAAATCATTTTAAATACTTTTTATGCTTTACTCATATTACGACATGTCAGCTCTAACCACCGGCGAATACAAGGGGGGGGGGGGGTACTGGCGGTAATTACCCCCGCCCAAGATTGGTAAAAAGTAAGGATTTTACCAAAAAAATTCAAAGTTTTTGCCTGCGGCGCATAAAACTTTCTTTATTATTGACGAACTCGGACTTAGTGATATTTGTTTAAAATTGACTAAATGGCTTAAATTTGTAGAGTAACACAGACAATATGTGCTCTTATTTAGCACCTATGTGTTGTTTGACTAAATTACCCCTCCCAAGATCAGGGCCAGGATACGCCACTGGCTCAAACCTGAAATACCTATTTCGAGAATTAAATAAAACAAAATATGTCAGCGCAAAAAAAAGTTTACTAGCAAAATCGGGTATCGACCAGTGTTGTCGCGAGGCAAGACGAGATAAAATGGATCTCTCGTCTCGACGATAGGAATCTTCTATTGCTCGAGAGACCCTTTCTCTTGTCTCGTCTCCTCTCGTCTCGTCTCGTCACTCGTGATTTATATCAGCTATAAAAAGTTTTTGTGTAAAAGTGTTTTTTCAAGGTGAATCTTATTATTTATGGTATTTACTTTTTTCAAAATAAAGTGTTAAGCCTATTCTAGGGTAAACGGCGCGGCGACGCGACGACCACAAGGTACCGTAGCAATTGAGATATTAAATTGTAAATAAAAATGTTATATATTTTAACCACAGGCTACCTTGGGTTATCCGTGCCATGACTCTGACAACCAAGGATTTGGGTTTTCTTTGGAACATTTTGGAAAATAAAGAAAACAAATCTATTATTTAAAATACTTGGGTCTTGAATATCTCAATGAAATTTCCAAATTCTTTTGAAATAAAGCACAATACAGAGACCTTTAGACTTTTTTTTAACTAGCGTATTTTTCATCTGAATTTTCCATATTTTTCAAAATAAAAAACGCAAGAAAATTATTTGATTTTCAGAAGTTTAGCTCTCTAAAGAACATCCAAGAACATTTTTTTAAAATCAACTGATTTCTAAATAACGAAAATTCACGCCAAAAGCTAGTAAAGAAAATTAAAATTTCCCGCTTATGAATAATTTCCGAAAAAAAAGTTAATATGCATCCACAGTAACAGTACAATTTAATTACTGTTTTGGATTTTCGCCACCTGATTTCAAGTAAACAAAAGCTAAGCCACAGTACAATTGTTTGTATACCTTTTATTAAAAAAAAAAAGAGTAAATAAATATCAGCTTAACTCTATAATAGGTCAATACGAATAAATGGTAGATCATCAAAATTTACAAAACCAACCTCTTTTGTTTGAGAGAACGAGAGAGGGTCTTCCTTTCGTCTCGTCTGGAGCTTTCAGTCGAGAGAACATATCTCTCTCGTCTCGTCGAGAGAGGACGACGCAAGACGAGAGGCGAGAATCTCTCGTGTCGGCGGCAACACTAATATTGACATACACTTGTTCGTCTATTGAGTAAGTGCTTTTAAAGAGTTTCTACAAAAAATGGATTACTTAACTATTTTTATTTTTGGGTTGCATGTTGTCATTCTGATGGTATATATTTTAGTTTTGTTACTATTTTTTTTTTCATATTTTATTACCCGCCTTCTGTTTTCAATTACCCGACGCCGACGGTGTCGAGTAGAGTAATTGGGAAAATGCAACTTTTTTGCTAAGATGCAGAATTTACAGTGGCGGCTCGTGACAGTAAAGTTTGTGAGTTCTGCCGATAGGGTATAAAAAATGCTATTTTTTTACAGTCTCCAGATCACGTGTCTATTATAAAAAGTAAAAAATTGCGCCCGCAAACACGCAACGCTGAGCCCGCCCGCCCGGAATTGTACTGGAACTGCAAGTTTTGCAGCCCTATTTTTGCCTAGATTTCGCTATCTAAACCCAGGAGCAAGTGCGGTGCGGGGCGAAGTAAGGGGTTCCTAGCCGAGCACAGATCTCGTTAGCCGCCCAGCTACGTTGTGTTGCAATTTAGCAGCGCAAGAACGCCAATAACTTCATTTGACCGACTGTGAAATGCGGCCTTCGGCGACGGCGCGTGGCATCATACTCAACACACGTACGCGATTTGAAGGCCTACTATACCAACACCGGACCGAAAATATACTGCTATTCCAATAATTTTAGAAATAAAATAATTATATTAGAAAAATAGCAGTGGCTGAAAAATAGTCAAATAATGTTAAAATTTTGGAGGTTCTGCAGCTCTGCAGCCCTTATGCACTAGCCGCCCCTGAGAATTTATATTTTTAGTATATTTAAAGACTGATGTTTAGGAACGTACAATCAAACAGTTTTTCCTAATAATAATTATTATTTTCCATATGTGTTCCCAGTTCCCCTTCTCTGCCCTACACTTAAATATTTTCTATTTGTAAGACTTTCAACAATTCTAAGATTCAAAACAAATAATTTTTAATCAAAATTTAAAAATTAGCTTTTAATTTACTCCCGTGTATTTTAATTGTAATTTTTTAAATTTGATATCAATCAACGCCAGTAGATTTAAAATTTTCCATTTTTCGGACATACAGGGTGGACCTTTTTTTCCGAGGGTGAAAATTCGAAAATAGGAAATTTTTGGATAAGAAAAATTGTTTAAATAACGAATTTCGTAAATATTTCGATCCAATAATAATAAACAAAGAAATCCAAAAACGATGGACATCATGGATATTTTTAAAGATTATATTGACAGCTTGTCTCACCTTAGCTTTTTCTTAAACCAAAGAAACCATTTTTGGATCATATGGTCCCTAATTTTACAAATGGGCGAAAATAAAGTTGCCACATTGATATTTTACTGTAACCAACTTACCAATATACGCTTATACGCGCTAGGTTATATTCATTAACGTATTAACCGGAGGAGACTAGGAAATAAACAAAAGAATCGGCCGTCTAGATAAACAATTTGTTTTAAAAAACGTACTTCTGCAGAAAAGAACTCATCGACTATTTTTGTTTGGTCCATAGAAAACTTTATTTCCTTTCTCTTTAAGAATCACCAACATTATCCGATCTTCCCTTTACCTTTATTTCTTTTTTAAACCAATGCAACGGAAAAAGACGAAACTGTTCTTCTTACAAACCATTACCAGATTAATTATACACCACCAAATATGGATATATAACAAGCGGTGATCACTTTAACTTGTGCTTCCAGCATTTATTTTGCTACTCCTTCGTTTTCCTTTATTAAACCAGTGCGAGAGAAAAAAACAAAACTATTCTCGATTACAGTCCCTCACTAAAACAAAGGAATTAGAAACATGGCGCAATCGTTTAGGCCCGCGTAAAGTATCTTAGTTTGTTCCTCTGTTGTTAAACCGATGCGAGAAAAAGAGACAAAACTATTCTTGATTAGAAGGTAGTCCCTTTGGACCCATTAGTATTTTGTACAGGGTCAAATGCGGTGTTTCTGTCCTGTCTCTTTACGGTTCGGAATTGTTTTCGTGTTTTTTCTTAAAATATATTTTCGATCTGGACTTAAAATTAATCTTAAAAGACTTTAAAATGGTGTGGGAGTGTATTTTGTGTTAAAATCTCGACCATCTTAATCCAGAAGTTTCGTTTTACAAGTAAGTTAAATAACTTGTTTGACCTTCAAAACAAAACAAAGACCAGTGCCGTAGAAATCAATATAAAATCAGAAAAAACATATTAGGCTATTATATAAATAATTATTTATTTGTTAAAAGTGTTTAAACATAAGTTTAGTTAAAAATGTACAGGGTGTCCCAAGTTTTGGGGTTTTGATACTTTTAACTGAACTACGAGCCTTGATTTTCAACAGATAATGTAAAAAAGGTATCTTATTAATATGGAAAGTAATTTTTCTACGTATACCTTTTTTATTTAACCGTTTTTTTTTGTGTAAAAAGTTTTTTTAGATTTGGATCGAGGCAATTTTTTAGGTTGGGTTAGTCGTTTTTACCTACTCTGAATTTTTAAGGTTGTCTAACCTAAAATAAAATACACCAAGCTAAAAGCATCCTAATCAAACATCTTAAAAGTGTAAAGACGAAGTCTCTACATGCAGATTTGTTTTTAACCCTATAAAATGTCAGCAAAATTTTATATTCAAAAATTTTAAAAACAATAAACTATAGTTACCTACTTATTATTTTTTAAATTGTTAAATAAAATCCATTTCTAAGGATGATTGTTAAAACTCAAAAATTGATTGCAATTTATTTAAAAACGAAAAGTAAATTTCGGCCCTGGTATCTAAATAACCCTACTTTTTAAATCATTTATAAAATATTTTTTGTTCCTTATTTTTAACTATAAGCGAGACGATATAAATATATTTTTTTTTTATTTAACTCATTTTAAATGTTAAATAAAAAAAGTTATTTTTCAAAATACTATCAGCATTAAGTGATGTGTCAAAAAATAAAACTGGCAAATAAAATTAATTTTTTAAACGAAAATGATATTTTGTTCAAATTGCATTGCAAAAATATTCTGTTTAAAAGACAATTTGATTTGACATTTTGTTCAAAAATTACTTTTTTAAATGATATTTTGTTCAAATGGCGTTTTGGTTGAAATCATCTTTTTCAAAAACATTTTGTTCAAACACCTGATAAAAAAACTTCTGGTTTGTTGAAAAATTAGTTTTTTGAATGACATTTTGTCGAATGGGGTTTTCTTTCGAAAACATTTTTTTTAAAACATATTATTTTCGAATGACTTTTTTTCAAACATTTTGTTTGAATGTCAATCTGATTGAAAACATTTTGTTAATAAATATCTTTTCTACGTGACATTTTGTTCGAAAGCAGTGGGTTTGTATGACATTTTGTTCAAATGGCAGAAAGCATTGAGTTTAAATAATATAATGTTCAAATTTTTTAGTTTCAAAAATATTTTGTTCCAATGACGATCTGATGGTACACTTTTTATGAAAATATCTTTTTTATATTATATTTTTGAAAAACATTTTGTTCAATAACATTTTGTTCAACATTTTTAAATGAGAATCTGTTTAAAAACATGTTCAACTGTGTTTTTAAAACATTTTGTTCAAATGATAATCTGACCGAAACCATTTTGTTCGAAAACATCTTTTTTAAGTGACATTTTGTTCGAGTTGCATTTTTTTCGAAAACATTTTGTTTAAGAATCTGAAACTTTTTGTTCAAAAATTGCTTAAATTCATATGACATTTTGTCAAATTGTTTTGTTCAAAAATATCTTTTTTGAATTTTGTTTGAAAGCAGTGTGATTAATTGGCATTTTTTTCGGAAACATTGTAATCGATATTATGTTCAAATGATCTCTTTCTTGAAAACATTTTTAATTTCTTGAAATAAATACGTTCGCGATCAATTGATTAGAGTTCAGTGTGGTTAGGTTAACAGGTTAGGATCAATTGATAAAGCTACCACCGATTGCGACCTCCCAAAAAGAGACACACAGGAGCTAGTTTTTCGAAGAGTTTTCTGTTTGAAGAAAATGTTTTTGAACCAAACGTTATTCAAACAAAATGTCATTCAAAAAAGATGTTTTTGAACAAATTGTTAAAAAAAAATGTCAATTGAACAAAACATCATTCGAAAAAGATGTTTTTGAAAAAACTATAATAAAGCAATTACCACAGAACAGAACTTGATATGTTGCACTTTTTTCCAGTTTCTTTTCTAATGAAACTGCTGATGAAAACCGAGATGGTAGTACGACGGAATAAGTGTCGCATTAACTTTTCTCAAAATAACTCGGTTTAAAAAAGAGTTGTTTTTTAGGTACATATTTTTTGTATGTTTTTGTAGACACACCTTTAATCTTACTAAAATCGATAAAACCACCGTCGTAGGAGGCAGTAAATACAAATATATTTGCAAGAAATTTTAAATTCAGGGAAAATTGAAAAATGTAGAGTAGCATAACCAAAAAAACTATTTTAGTTCTGGCCATGGTTACTATCCTAATTAAAACAAATAGGTATAAGTAACCCCACTAATGGGGTGCATCTTAATAAATCCCCAAAGTAAGCAAATTGTCTCCCCATCAAAGCAATAAATCGAGGGCTTTTTCAAAAAAAGTCCAAAATATCCTTATCCAAATAGAGCTCTGTTACTTTTTTACAATATTACTACCAATTTTTCATAAAAAAAGGAACTAAAATTATATTTACTTTTTTATATACAAAAGAAAAGTAGGCACTACACATATTATCTAGCTTTAAAATTGTAATAATGGGGGTGATCTAATTGTCGCTAGGAAAAAGAGAACCTTTAATACCGTTTTCGGCTGCTGGAGACGACTTCACAATTCTCGGTGAGTGCCCCGGTTCGAAAATCAAGTGGGCTCTCAAGTTTTTATTAGAGCCTGACTCCTATTTTTAATGTTCGACTTCTGTATTTGAGAACATAATCTCAACAATGCTATTAATGTAAATTTTTATTGTCAATGGGTATCTATTCAGCTGTTAACTAAATTAAATTGCTTGTTTTAATAAAGTTAGGTATTTACTGGTAATAAATAAATATTTTGCCGCCGTCACTGGTAAATCGATCGACCATTTGAATAAGCATACGTCTGCTGTGTGTCGCACAGCGTTGCCATCGTCTTTCCAAAAAATATTTCTATTCTTTTCCAACTTATTGAAGCATCTAGGGGTCAAATCGAACTGTTTTGATGAATGAATTTTTGCCGCGGTTCCTGGTCTCCTCCGGTTAATACGTTAATGGTTATATTTCTCATATCACTAATGTATCTTAGAACCTCAGAGTAATAACATATAAAGAGAAGTAGTAGCCCCGGTTTCGGCGGTCATTCATTCATTTGTTGGTAAACAATGTAGCTTTTCCGCTGATGCCGCCTCCTCTGCCTCTTTAAAATTTTATAAATAATAAGTAAGGTTCAACTTCTTACCTTACCAAAATATATAGTGCATTGAGTTGGTTAGGCTATTCAAACCGTGCGATAATTTGTCATGCGCTTATTAGCCCGCGTCGCGTCGTTTTATGCTGTGTATTTCTTATTACAATCTGCGATAAAAACTCATTTAGACAACATAATTTATGAACGGCCCCTTTTCACACAATTTTTTCAGGACGTGGCAGTAGGTGTATGACATCATATTACGGATTTCGTGTTAGCAGGGCCGGGTTTCGTTTTGAGCTACTTGGACTGTAACCCCAGGTAAAAAGGGAATCCTTTTTCCTATTGTAGAGGACGATTAAATTAAAAAAAATTAAATTAGTCATTGTTCCAACAGTTTTAACCGGTATTAAGGATATTCTATTTTATTATTTTAAAATGCGGCTTTTCTGTTTGGAGAGTTGAAGCAATATTAACCATTCAAACGAAAATTTTATAGTATTGTTTTAATTTTCTCTAAGTATTTAGTAGTTTTGTAGTTTTTCTGTGTGAAACCACACCTTAAGGAAAACAAGCGTCTTGGAATTAAATAAATGGATCCATGACGAATCTGATACCTTCCTAGCCCATTAGCACACTCCACGTTATATCAACCTTGAAAACAGTTTTTTGTAAATATCTCCGAAACTAAAGCTCCCTTGAACTTTTCGGTTATAACATAATTTTTTTTCAAAAAACGCGCGCTACTATATTCCGAAAACCGCATATTGATGCGACGTTCCATTAAAAAGTTAGCATTTTTTAAACTTTTTAACTGTCAAAAAACTGTTAACATTCACGAATTTTGACGAAAATCTAATCAGCTCGTTGCAGTATCGAGTACTATTTATAAAGCGGTTAAGCGGTTTAGGAGCTATTGCGTCACGGACAGATATACATACATACACACACAACACAGACAGACATCACGATGATATTGCTAGGGTAGGTCAAAATACACCCAAATAACACATTTTCGGTGTTGTCAAAAAAATTTTTTTGTCGAAAACAATACCTTCTTTAGCCGTTGCTGTGCGGGCTAGGAAGGTAAAAAGGGGGCGGGCCGACTGCACACCAAGTAGTATAAGTCGTAGCCTTTAGACTGAATTGTTTAGTTTACACTTGAAAACGGTTAGATATACTCACTTACTGAAACGTCCTGTTTAAAATAAATCAACACAAAAACATTTCATGTAAAAAAGAGCCAAGTAGGCGAAAATGGCATTCCGTAAAAAGAATTGAGATAAATGTAAGGCCAAGTTCTCCAATACAAATTTCATAATGAAAGATTTTTACTAGTTGGAAATGTTTTTCTAAACTTTGCTATTACAGCCAAACTTCTTTATGTTCAATTTAGCACTGTGCCTGAGTCATTTACAGCCGTAATAGCCAAGTTTAGAAAAACATTTCCAAACTAGTTTCTTACTTTCATTTTAAAATTTGTATTGGAGAACTTGACTTTACTTTTATCTCAATTCTATTTACGGAATGCCGCGTACTTGGTTATTTTTACATGAAATGTTTTTGTTATGATTTCACTTCTTTTTTAAAGGAATTAGATAATATTTAATTTTTAAAACAGTAAAATATGTGGAATATTGTTCATAACTTTTGCAATGCCTTACTTAAAATTTTAAGGTCTTTTAGTTTTTTCCCATGGTTTTATCATAGCTGCTATCAGCCTTCCAAAGCTCAGCTCTCTAGCGATTCTGAAAGTGGACAATGTTACTTTTGCATAACTTTACATGTATAGGGAAAGGAAGTAAATTAAAATTTTCGTATTTTTAAATTTTTTCCTATAGTTTTATCATAGTTCCTATCAGTCTTCCAATGCTCAGATCTCTAGCGTTTTTGGAAGTGGGTAATGTTACTTTTACATAACTTGACATTTATAGGGGAGGAGAGTAAATGAAAATTTTTGGGGTTTTTAAATTTTTTCCCATGGTTTTATCATAGTTTCTATCAGCCTTCCAGCGTTTCTGGAAGTGGGCAAGGTTACTTTTATATAAATTTACATTCATAGGAGAGGGAAGTAAATTAAAATATTGGTGTTTTAAAATTTTTTCCTATAGTTTTATCATAGTGTCTTATAGTCTTAAAAAGCTCAGCTCTCTAGCGTTTCTGGAAGTGAGCAGTGTTACTTTTACATAACTTTACATTTATATGGGAGGGAAGTAAATTTGAATTTTGGGGTGTTTTTTCCTATAGTTTTATCATAGTTCCTATCAGGCTACCAAAGCTGAGCTCTCTAGCATTTCTAAAAGTGGGTAATGTTACTTTTAAATAATTTTACATGTATAGGGGAGGGGAGTAAATTATAATTTTGGGGCTTTTTGATTTTTTCCAGGGGTTTGGTCATAATTTCTATCAGTCTGCCAAATTTCAGCTCTGTAGCATATCTGGAAGTACAGTAGAATTTTGATGATCTATACATGAGTGAGTGAGTCAGTGAATGAGTGGCAATTGCGACGTTTTTTGAAATTTCGTAACTACTTTACTACTTTATAGAAGTCCATGAAACTTGGAGGGGTTGTTAACTCTATGAAGGTCTACGACTGTGCAAAGTATGAGATTCGTAGCTCTTTCCGAAGTAGAGTTATAGATAGGTCAAATATGGGCTGAAATGTTTCAAGAAAAGATGGTACGCCAGCGCGAACATGGCGAGGCACTGCCGTGCCCTCAGATAAAGACAATGGAAGTTCAAAGTTTTATTTCTACTCAATCATTGTCTACGAGTTTCAAACAAAAGATTATTTTTTCACTTATATAATGGTTTAATTAGGTGGGTCCTCAAGTCGTGAACGGTTAGCCCAGATATTCCTAAGCTCTAAGGTCGACACTGACAGTAACATGTGTTTGTATTAAATGCAGTGTTGTCTTGGCCGTCGGACTCGGTATATTGAATTTTTGGTGTTTTTTTCTGTGTGCTGAGTTTTATTTTTGTAAAAAAGAACTTAGTTGGACGTAAAAATAAACAAGTAGTGCTATGTTTCCGAAAATATTGTGAAAATTTAGCCCAGTGTCGTTTTTTCGAGATGATTCCAGTGACGCAGCTATGTTGCCATCGCCGGGGATTCTGCAAATTCTAAGTTTTCAGGAATGACCGCCACGAATAGGGAAAATTTACACGGGGCCGCGGTTTACTTCTTCTCTTTATATTTTTATTACTCTAAGCTTAGAACCCACATTGTGAGTTGAAAGAGCAACGCATTTTTCCCGATTTTTGTAAATTTCACGATATACGCCCTTTTGTAAAATTAGGGACGATATGTAAGTACATAACTATTTAACAGTAGTATGGAACCTATATTCCTTTTCCCCTACTTTTGTACTCTGAAAAATGCTATATTTTAAAAACAGAGAAGTGTTGAATCCCTATGTTATATGAACTTTAACTCTGTTGGCACAGTATACACATGAACATGAGAGTGAGTAAAAAATTATTTGTTATGTTAGTAAGAACTTAAAACTGACTTTTTCTAGTTGTCCTTCTTTAAAGTGAGGGTGGGGGCATCCCCCCTCTCACAACCCCCCCAAAAGTGGTCTTACAGTATTTTAGCAATTATTTGCAAACTTTTAAGTTGGCAAAAAACAACTAAGTGACAATTATTGAGGCCCATGAAAAGTACTTTCGAACGATGTATAGCATGCCCCCCTTACATCAGTGGCGCACATTTTATGATCATTTAAATAAATGAGAGGTATCGAACAATTATTATTTTTTAATTTTCTTAAATTTTACCGTCCCACTTGTCTAGTTTTAAAACTTAGTTTTAAAGCCGAAGAAATTTCCTTTTCAACAATGTCCATCACTCGCCCCTCAACGCAGCAGTAGATCTTGCATAGACGCCCCAAAATGGTCAAATCTGATATACCAACTAATAAAATACTCTGCCAATATATGGGCCCCTAAGCTCACACTAGCTACTATAGTTATAGTGTACGTGTGAGCTAATATAACTAAAAACTGAAATATATTTTATTCAACTCCAGACTAAATCACCTTTTGTTTGATACTACACATGCCATGTTTTGACTTAAACTCAAATTTTTGAAATCTACCCTTACCCTGAAAAAAACCAAAACTAAAATGTATTTTGTTAAACTCCGGACAGAATTACCTTTCGTTTGATATCACACACGCCATATTTTCACCTAAACTCTAATTTTTAAAATATACCCCCACCCTTTTTTTAAAATAAATTAAAATGTATTTTGTTTAACTGCAGACTCAATTACCTTTCGTTTGATATCACACACGCCATATTTTCACATAAACTCTAATTTTTGAAATCTACCCCCACCCTTTTATTTGGTTTGTGTTCGCTGGATTTTGTTCATTTTTAAATGGGACCATCTCGACCCAAGACCCAGCCTAGGTACCAAATTTCATTAAAATCGGCCAAGCGATTTTTGAGTTATGCGCGTTGGTCGTTACAGACATACAGACAGACCGACATACAGACAGACAGACAGACGGCGCAACAAAAAAGTTTCAAAATCATCTGAAACGCAAAGATATATAAAAAAATTTTGAAATCGGAGTAACTTTTTTTTTTCTCGAAAAAATTAGGATCACCATAGCTCACACTACTAGAATATAGTATATGTGTGATCTAAAATATCCAAAAAATTATTTAAGGGGGACCACCCCACCACCATGAGGTTCGGTTCGGTTTGGTTCGTTATATTTTCGGCGGAGTATTAAACTGTATATTCATACCAAGTTTGTTGCTTCTCTAATTGAACGCAGTGTGTGTATTAGTACTGTTACAACATGGTTGTCTTAAATGAAGATTCTAATGTATAACAAATTTGACTGTTTTTGGGGCCTCTATACTATATCTCCCGCTGCCTTGAGGGAGAAGGGATATACATCGTGGGAAACAGCGGCGTAGCGTGCCCGAAGGGCGGGGGGGGGGGGGGGCGACAGCTAAAAAGGGCGCCTCTGAAAACTGATGAAAAATCTTGTGGCAAAAAAAAACAAAGGTCAAAAAGGCGCCTCTCACAAATCTTGCGACCAAAAAAAAAAGGTCATCATGTGTGAGGGGGCGGCCGATCAGTCACAAGGGCGCCTCTCACGAATCTTGCGACCAAAAAAAAACAAAAAAAAAGGTCATCATGTCGTTAGTTTCCTTTGGCACACACTCAATTGGCCATTACCGGCCCGACTTAATAAAGCTGAGGGCGCTCCGGCCACCTATGGGGCGCCACTACCCTCGGGGCGGGGGGGGGCGACGAACCCCCCGCGCCCCCCCCCACGCTACGCCGCTGGTGGGGAAGGAAATTCCTTCAGCTTTAAAAACAATATGTAGGACAACAAAATTCAAGAAAATTAAAAAAATATTGTTTTATCCACTCCTCTCATTTATTTAAATGCCTATAAAAGGACGTGTTATACATCGTTAGATAGGACTTTTGGTCGGCCTCACTAACTATTACTTAGTTGTCTTTGGCCAAGTTAAAAGTTTGCAAGTAATTAGAAAAAACTGTAAAAGATCACTTTTGAGGGGGGCAAGAGGGTTTTTAGTTAATACTAATCAAAAAAATTTTTTTACTCACCCTAATTATTATTTACTGAGTTACAAAAATAGGTGTTCAAAATTTTTGTTTGTTTTGAGGATTTCTACAAACACATTTATTTTTATTTCAAGGCGGCTACTTTAAAAAGTTCTGTCTAAGAGGGAGAAACCACCCCACTGCCAGCACTATAAAATATTTTTTAGCTGTGAGAAATAAAAATAGTGCCTACGAGAATTAAAGTCTCAGACCCGGTGATTTAGACAATGGTGACACCTCTATATTAGAATCACAAATTAGTCTTAATAGAGGTACCACCCAGACCTTGTAGGAATGTTTTATTAGGCCATTCTTTAAAAGTTCTTGTCGCGCGGGTATCATCCATCGCTCAATCAAAATCAAAATATTTAAATTTTTAATTACGCCCCAAGTAGGAGTGAGCAGTCATTTTAATTTGATACGGCCAGTGACTCAAAGTAAACAATAGTTCATAATTTAAATTCAAGATCTGTCATCTGGAAGAACAATGGATATAAATTTCTTTGTGTGTCTCGCTAAAGAGTCAAATTATTTAGGTCCTTTTAGGACATGACGAGAGATAAGGTTTGATTAAGGATTGGGCAAAGTATACAGGGTGTTTCTTAACTGAAAACAAAAATAAAAAGTTACTTAGGGCCATTCGCATCGACATTTTTTTCGTTACTTAGCCTAAAGTGTTCCTTATTACGTTACATTATGATTATATTAAGAAACGCTTAAGCTATGGAATCGAAAAAAAGTCGGTGAGATGGACCCTTACATCAGTATTTACTAAGACCTTAAGACTTAGCATTGTAGACCGGGTTTAAGTATCAAGTCTATAGACTTGATACCGACCGGTTTAAGTGTATTTTTTTAATACTCACAGGCCAAACAAATGCAAAGATTTGGTTTACTCTAATGTGCAATATGATAGTAAACATTTCTCAGTGAGTTTCTACTAATATAAATTCAAATTAACTTTAGAAATAACGAAAAACCAAATAAAAATGTTGTAATGAAATGTTATTTTTTGGAAACTTAGTCCGTGCAGTCATAGGATTCTCGTTAAAAATATTCTCAAATTGTAGTACCACCCCTGAGGGGTGGTTTAAAGTTCGAAAAGCATTAAAAATAATCCATGATTGACAAAAAAACTTATATACAAAAATATTCAAAGCTAAATAATACATAAATAAATTAAAACTATATCTGTAGATGCATTACCGTATTAAATACGTATCAATATTTAAATACTGTAAAAAGCACACGATATATTAGAATTCCTTTTCAATTACACATTCCCAAAACAATCGACCATCGGTTTAATCATCGCTAACTTGTCTAAAAAATTAACATGTAAAAAAAACACTGACTTACACCGTTTTTATTCGAAATTTTCTAGTGAAATTTCGAGGTTTAAATGGCTACCATTTGTAAACCAAAATATTTTATTCTTTCTATTTAATTATAACCTTTGTGTGGAAATAATGTCTTTGTTACATTGAGTTGTATAAAGCCCTGAAAGGGCTTTAGAGACGGAAAGACAAGGCATTTTTTATTGACCCTATCCAATTTGGTTTCTAAGGGCGGGTATTTCTTTTACAATAAAAACAGAGATAGACATTATTGAACATGTGAAACGGACAAAGATAGGCTGATTTTGCATGCTAATAATACCCTAGATAATATATGGGTACTTTTATCTCTTTCACACTGACGGCATAAGTGCGACAGAAAAGCAGCTGGCTACTTTAAATTCACCTGCGATATTTTGAGTGATTCCACCTGCTAGTCGGTTTATACAGGGAAAACTGATGTTGACAATGTTGTCTAAGTTCGGAGATGAATTTTTTTGAATTTCGTGCGGGAATATTACAAAAAGAAATCTTAAAAACGTTTAAAAACAAGTTTAGAAGTAACTATTTGAGTTCAAACATGGTGCAAAATTGTTTTTTGTGCAAAAGAAGAAAAAAAAATCGATGCAAAAATAACATTTCATGGGTAAGTCGTCTTGACCGATCGTTTTTGCTAAAACACGAGAAAGTTCAGTAGCGTCACGATAGATAGTTTTTTCTGCGACCGTGCGATTTTACCCTCACACATTTTGATTCAGAAATTGTCACTTCCCCGCACTTATAAAATTATTTTTTAATAATAATTTGTCCTAAAATGTGTTGCAGTCTAGGACAACTAGACTTACTTTACTTTAATAAGCATCGCTGTTTTAAACTATTTAATTAATAATTATCATGGTAGCAAGCAAGTTATAATTAAATAATTTATAATTAAATAATTTCTGGCCAATTCGAGACCTTCTGACTAGAAGATGAGAATAAACGGGTCACGGGACTAAGTTTTATTTATAATGGTTGGAAATATGTGTCACAATGTGAGATTTTACTATATCTGTAATTTGCCTTTGGCTGTTGTTATTTGAGAAATAAATAAATAAAAATAAAATAAATAAACAACTGGGCGCCGCCAACTTGGCGCCACCAACTGGGCGGCGGGCCAACTGGGCGGCAGGCCAACTGGGCACCGGGCCAACTGGACGCCGAGCCAACTGGGCGCCGGCCTAAAATATTTTTTCTTGATAAAATGTGCAGACAAAATAGATTATTATTTATGCAAAAACATCTTTAAAAAATCTTTTATGTAATATTCTTGAAATTTGGTTTTGTTAGAGTTAAATCCATCAAGTCGAGTGTTAAAATTTTGGTAGGTCTAGAGTTCTGGTAACCTGATAACATAAAATTTACGTTTTTGATTACAAGAATGGCGAATCCAAAATGGCGGATTTCTTTATTTTTAAACCGATTTGTCTCAAACTTGAAAGTTTAAAGTGTTTGGGATCACTTGATACAGTTTTACCCTCAAACTTAACAAAATTAAAATGGCGGATGCAAATTGGCGGATTTTCTTATTTATGCACCGATATTTATCAAATATAGAACTTGGCGGTGTTTCAAATCGCTGATTACGATTCTTGAATCAAACTCATGCAAAACTTAAAACGGCGGATCCAAAATGGCGGATTTCTTCATTTTTAAACCGATTTGTCTGAAACTTGAAAGTTTGCAGTGCTTGAGATCACTTAATACAGTTTTATCCTAAAAATTAAAAAAAATTAAAATTGCGGATTTTTTTATTTATGCACCGATATGTATCAAATACAGAACTTTTCTAATCTAAAATGGTGGGTTTCTTATTTTTCAACGAATTTGTCTCAAATGTCTCAAACTTGAAAGTTTGCAGTGCTAAAAGTCACTTAATACAATTTGTGACTCACACTTGCAAATGGCAGACTTTTATAGCTTAATACAAAATATGACTCAGGTTTAAAGAAAGAAATGTATTATTTTAAGCTTAAGACAAATCTGTTTGTAAATAAAAAGTCTGTCATGTTGGATCCGCCATTTTGATTTTTTTATGAGTTTAAGTCAAAAATGATAATCAGCAAAGTCCACTATTTTGGATCCGCCATTTTAAATTATTTATGAGTTTGATATTTGATACATATCGGTGCATAAATAAAAAAATCCGCCATTTCCCATCCGTCATTTGAAATTAAGTGCTTTCAAGCACTGCAAACTTTCACGTTTGAGACAAATCGGTTCAAAAATAAAGAAATCCGCCATTTTGAGTTTGAGTCAAAAATCATATTTAGCGAGTTGAAACACTGCCAAGTTCTATATTTGATGAATATTGGTGGATAAATAAGAAAATCTGCCATTTTGGATCCGCATTTTAATTATTCTTTGTTTGTGTTAAAACGGTATTAAGTGATCTCAAACACTGCAAACTTTCAAGTTTGAGACAAATCGGTTTAAAAATAAAGAAATCCACTATTTTGGATCCGCCATTCTTGAAATAAAAAACGTAAATGGTATTTATACCAGGTTGCCAGAATACTACACCTACCAAATTTCAACAACAATAATGTTGAAATTTTTGTATAAATAACATATTTATTTTGTTGTTTATTTGCACATTTTATCGAAAAAGAAAATAGTCCGGCGCTGAGTAGGCCCGGCGCCCATTAGGCCCGGCGTGGCGCCCTGTTGGCGGCGCCGAGTTGTCCCGGCGCCCAGTTGTCCCATTCCGAATTGAAATTTTTAGTTCCGAAATTTCATCTGACTCGAGCATAACTTGTAGTCCACCCAAGAAGAGAAGAGTTGAAGAAGACCCTTGTTCAAACAAAGAAAATATTTTACCTGGAAGGTACAACATTTGTAAAGTTCTAAGATGAAAACAATAATTTTCATCCACATCCACTGCACTTAGCATGCTAACAAATTCTTTTTACTCTTTTTTTTACTGAAGAGACTTTTGTAAACACAGTATACACAAGTAAGTATTCATGAATTATTTATTATTCAAACAGAAAAATGTTGATAAACAAATGCTAGTGGAATTCAAAATTTTTATTTTGCGCCGCCACTGTTTTTTTTTTATCCAAGACAAGCAAATAGAATATTTTTGCGATGTTGCATGTGTTCGGCTTACCAACGGGAAAAATATGTTAAACCTTCAACCAAAATGTAGACTTTTAAACCTAGGATTGTAGCACTTGTAGACCCTTTAGTAAATACTAGTATTAGAGTTTGTTTCGTTCCGTGAAGATGCAAGTTTTTTTGGGTATAGGGTATATGGCAACGTTTCCATATATTAGCTCACACTACTACTATACTATAGTAGTGTAAGCAGAAACTAGTATAATATAGTAGATAGTCAATTTACATTAGGCTAATAGCATACTCTAAAATTCACGCACTCGGCACCTTTGAACGCAGCCGGTGACGACCGGTGAGGGCGCTGATTTCCCTATTCGTTTGGTAATAGGAGGTAACCACATGAACTGGAATGCTAGCTCTGTTTTTTTTTTCTTATGCAATAATTTACATAGGAAAAAAGAGAGAGGAAGCGTTTCTGCCTCCATAGTGCAGTGTTGCCGAGATTTCATTTAATACAAAATCATTTGGAAAAATGAGTGGAGGGCATAGATATGTAGGTAAGAAAAAGTAGATATATTTTCTGACTTCCAAGAAATAACGCCAGAAACACATGTACAGTAAACCTGTTGCTAAAAATTTTCGGACAACAATCATGGGAAATGTCAGGAAAACCCCGGAAAATGTTTGGGAAATGATCGGAAACATACATTTTCATAAAACTTGCGAAATGTTCGCAAAAACTTGGAAAATGTTCAAAAAACTCGAGAAAAGTTTTAAAAAAACTTTACAAATGTTCGAAAAACTCGGAAAATCTTTAAAAAACCTCGGACAATTTTCAGAAAACTTTACAAATATTCGAAAAACTACGGAAAAACTAGGAAAATTTTCGGAAATCTCGGAAAATGTTCAGAAAAACTAGGAAACTTTTTGGAAAACTGGGGAAATGTTCGGAAAAACACAGAAAATGTTTAAAAAAGTCGAGAAAAGTTTAGAAAAACTTTGTAAAAGTTCAAAAAAACTCGAGGAATTTTCGAAAAACTCGGAAAATGTTTAGAAAAACTCAAAGAATTTTCCGAAAACTTTGAAAATGTTCAAAAAACCTCGGGAAATGCTTGGAAAAACTAGGAAAATTTTCGGAAATCTCGGAAAATGTTCAGAAAAACTAGGAAAATTTTTGGAAAACTGAAAATGTTCGAAAAACTCAGCAAATGCTCAAAGAAAACTTGTGTAATGTTTAGAACAACTCAAAATTTGTACAAAGGCGCAAACTTACTCAGTTTAAGACAACTAACTCTATTATAAATATTCTGTTCTCTATCTAGGTCAAAATAATCTACTGTTTCCAGAAATCCCACATATTCCTGACACAAGATTTGTTGTGGAAAATAGACTACCAAGAAAACAAAAAACAATTGGTCAAAGCTGCTATACATATATTGGAAAAGAACACTTTAACCTGCTACCATCTGAACTCAAACACAATGTCAAAAAAAAATATTTAAAAAAATAAATATGCACTTGGTTACTTCAAAATTATCCAAAATTATAATAAATAAATAGATACTTAACTAGAAACTGGTCTTCAAGAATATTTCATTACTTTTTTTACTTTTATATATTATTTGTTTTTTTAGCTCACACATATACTATACTACAGTAGTGTGAGCTATGGTGATCCTAATTTTTTCGAGAAAACAAAAGTTGCTCCGATTTCAAAAATTTTTATATATCTTTGCGTTTCAGATGATTTTGAAACTTTTTTGTTGCGCCGTCTGTCTGTCTGTCTGCCTGTATGTCTGTCTGTCTGTATGTCTGTCTGTAACGACCAACGCGCATAACTCAAAAACCGCTTGGCCGATTTTAATGAAATTTGGTACCTAGCCTGGGTCTTGGGTCGAGATGGTCCCATTTAGAAATGAACAAAATCCACCGAACACAAACCAAATAAAAGAGTGGGGGTAGATTTCAAAAATTAGAGTATATGTGAAAATATGGCGTGTGTGATATTAAACGAAAGGTAATTGAGTCTGCAGTTAAACAAAATACATTTTAATTTATAAAAAAAGGGTGGGGTGTGTGATATCAAACGAAAGGTAATTAAGTCCGGAGTTTAAAAAAATACATTTCAGTTTTTGTTTTTTTAAGGGTGGGGGTAGATTTCAAAAATTTGAGTTTAAGTCAAAACATGGCTTGTGTGGTATCAAACAAAAGGTAATTTAGTCCGGAGTTGAATAAAATATATTTTAGTTTTTAGTTATATTAGCTCACACGTACACTATAACTATAGTACCTAGTGTGAGCTTAGGGGCAAATATATTGGCAGAGTATTTTCATTGTGGTAGTATAACTACTTTGCATTTATTTATTTCTACTTTTATTTATTTAATTTTTTTAAACTTTTTTTTGTCTAAAAAACAACACTAAACCAAGAAAAAACTTTTTCCTGAATCCATCAAGTTTGTCACAATTATTATTATTTTTGTTATTTTTTTAACTTTGTTGAATTCCGGTAAATGGGCTTAATTACATTTATGTAGGTACAAAGAAACCATTGCAATGTATATTTCATGATATATTTACTTACTTAAGGCTATGATGTATAAAACTCATTTCCATGTAAAAAATGTGGCAAATAAATATATTGAAATTGAATTGAATTGATTAAAATTGAAATTGAAAATTGACCCCAAAAACTCGGAAATATTGGAATAAACTTTGAAAATTTTTTCGGAAAACTGAGGAATTGTTCGAAAACACTCGGAAAAAACTCGAAAAATTTCCATAGAAACTCGTGAAATGTTCGGAAAACTCGGAAAACGTTTGGAAAAACTCTAGTCTAGACATTTTTATGAGTGAGAGAATTGTCGGAGTAAATCCACCTACTCAATTTATTTTCATCAATCTTAAAAAAAAACAAATGGCGGAGTTCCCCATTTATCAACCAGTATGTATTAAATACGGAAACTGAAACTTTCAAAAATGAACATGACGGCTGCAAAATTTTTCATAAGTATTTATTAATTGATTTGATTCAAACTTGCTACTTTGTGGTGCTTAAGATCACTCAATACAATTTTTAAAATAAAATTCATTTGTCAACCGATATCTGTATCAAATTTAAAACTTTGGGGTATATAACGTCGCTGATTTTAATTTAGGATTTTAGAAATTAAGTTGGAACAGGTAAGTGGAGTGGAACCAAACATCAAACTCAAAAATAGGTAAACAGTTTTAAGTTAAACGGTTTTACTGAAATCATTAGCTGTATAAAAAAAAAATTTAAGTACACAAACGTGACTTTTAACAGACTAAGAAAAGCGTGGGTGCATAAAAAATAGGGTTAAACGATTGTTTAATCAAATAAGAATCACTTTTCTAAAATATTTTAAATGCGCAGTTTAAATTTACGTCTGTTATAAACCTGGTTTGTCTTTCCTGACCTATCATTTTTTATCCCTGATTTATCACTTTTGATCCCAGGGATAAACAGTGACACTTTTATCTCTTGTGTTTTTATCCCTAAACAACAAAAAATAATTTGGAGAGGCCCTTGAAAGGAGGCCCAGTTTCATTTTTTTTTTTTAATAGGTGGACCCTTTTTGTGGCTTCTAGTTAGTAAGGTCAGAAATGAGTAACTTTATTATTCATATGGTAAGGTTACAAAAAAAATAGTCTATTACATAACAAGAGACTAAAAAAAAAAAGAGAGTGACAAATTTCACATGACCGTGTGAACGAGGCGCTAGCCGAGTGAAACAACACGCGAGTGTAAGAAAGTTACTTTCTATCCAGTTGTCTGTCCATCATTCATCGCCAGTTATTGGCTGATTAAATTTTATCTTTGTTTTTTTTATGAGTATTTTAAATTTTGCTGTTAACTAATTATTTCTTTTGACTTTTATTAATTTTGTGCGAAAAGTACTTTTCCTTGTGCAGAAAAATTTTTGTCCATAGGTGAAATCTAACGTTTTCTGAGGATGGTAAAATGGTGTGAAATCCATCATTTTCATGTGTAGTGGTAGGAAAAAAATATTGCATATGGAGTACTTCTTATAAAAATAATTAACAAACAAAAGTTTAAAATAAAATAATTAACAAACAAAAATTTAATTACTTTGCGCTTTTTTGTATCTTACATTATATTTAGTTCTCTATGCTCAAATAAACGTTCGCTCAAATGTTTGTGTCGCCCTAGACGCTTTTAATGTAAACTATATTATACTCGTTTCTGGTAAAAGCAACACACTTGTTATGGATAGACATAAGAGTCGTTCGAACATTTTAAGAAAGGAAACCACCCCCTCAACACTGGCAGGGAGGTGTCCCTCCCCCCCTTAAACGTGCTTTTTGACGGTTTTTTGCTAATAACTCGAAAACGGTCAACTTTTCTAAAAATATTCTAAAGATCATTTTGCAAGCGGATAATTAATTATCATTTTGCAATCCTTTACTTTACTAATTCCTACTTTGCAGTCCTCCCTGCTTCCACCCACCGCCCCTTCTGTCATTCCCCCCCACCCTCTTCAAAAACCATATTCGCATAATTTTATCAAATATAGGGCGATTTCAAAAATTCTTTCTGTACATGCTATAAGATTTTTTTCCAACAACATTTTACTAGGTTGCAAAAATCTTTATTTTTACTATTATAGACCAGCTTTAAAAGAGTGTAATTTTTTAAAATATATTTGGTGATAGCAAGAAAGCATCTAAAATTTAATATTTTTTAGTTTTTATAAAAAAATATCCAAGTCTTATAGTGGTCGGGCAAATTCAAAGATTTTGGGCTGCTTAAATTCAAAACCATTTTTTAAACTATTTGGACAAAATTGAAAAGCGATTTTTTGGTTTGCGGTTAAATTTGGGTCCCCTGAAAATATTTCTTTACCTTCCTAACTCGCGCAGCAATGGGTAGTGAAGGTATTATTTTCGACGAAAATATTTTTTTTGAGATAACGCTGAAAATTTGTTAATTGGGTGTATTTTGACCTATCTTACCAATATCGTCGTGATTTCTGCCTGTGTGTGTGCGTATGCCTCTCCGTCACACGAAAGCTCCTAAACCACTAAACCGATTTTCATACGTTTCAGGTAAAATAGTGTTCGACACTCACAAGTTGATCAGATTTTGATCAAATTACATCAAATGACAGTTTTCTGACAATTAAAATTTTTTATTAATTAAACACTTAAGTAGTCGCTACGGTGTAAAAAGTGCACCACTCGATCTAAAAACCATCCAACGTCTTTTTTCCCCTTTCTTCTTGGGCATATATTATGGAAATCAAAGATATTTTTGACTATTTATTGTATTTTAGAAATTATTAGTCTATATATACCGGGTGCGCCAAAAAAAACCGGACAATTTTTTTTTCAATATAACTTTTGAACTATATCATCGATTTTAATGGGACAAACTGCACTTGGCAGAGAATTATATTATATTTTATCTACATATCTTTTTCGGTCCGCCATATCAAAATCCAAGATGGCGGTCGAAATTAAATTGCACCCTTCAAAGATGCTCGTTTATTCTTGTATTGTCCGGTTTTTTTTGGTCCACCCGGTATATATATATATATATATATATATAAATATATATAGACAATTATTTATATGTCCAAAACGTAAACGCCTAAGCCGAAACAAACGAGTTAGTGCAGGCGCTGTAGGTAGTTGAGTATGCAAAATATGACGACCGCAGTTTGACAATGGATTCTACCTGACAAAAGGTCGCAGATTAACGATCTGGATGTTTCCAAGCCAGGTTTTGGTCCAATTTTTTTTATCCCTCCTTCTCTTATAGCCGGGTTCGAATTTCTGAAAATTTAACTAAGTTGACTCCTTAAAGCCACAATGACAGAGAAATTAATCAAAAATGTGTAAAATCCAACCTAAATATAAAATTTTTTTAGTTTGTAAAATGTTAGATGCAAAAACCCCCCCGACCCCCAAAAACGTGAGATTTTGAGGTTTTCTTCAAATTTTCTGAAAACTAAGCTTCTTAGGGAAAAATATGTAATTACCTTTATTATAGACAATAAAATTTGCTTTTTAACGATCTATTACACAGTGAGGTAAGACCAATGACAAAGTGTTCAGCGGCGTCCGTTAATTGAGGTGATATAAAAATATGAAAAAAAGAAACATGTTTATCACATGATTTAACCGATTTTCTTGAAAACTAAGCTATCTATCAAAAATTGTGTTCTATAGTCAATTGTAGACAATGAAATTTCCTTCAAAACGATGTATAAGAAAATAAGATTACTTTTATCTATAACAATTTAGGGTCGTCCGTAAATTACATCAATTTTGATAAAATCACTAAACTAAACTTTTTGGGAAAAAAAAATATTTTACACTTTATTGTAGAAAATAAAATTATCTTTTTAACTATCTATAAGCTAGCGCAGAGTAATACCAAACTTTCTAGCGGCGTCCATTTGTTGAGAAAATGTTTAAAAAATTAAAAAACCACATGTTTTTCACATGTTTTACCCGATTATCTTAAAAACTAAGCCTTCTGTCAAAAATCATGTTATATAATAGATTGTAGACAATAAAACTTTCTTTTAACTGATGTGTCACAAAGTAAGATTTAGCTTTAAATTAAAACTCCACAGGCGTCCGTAAATAAAATCAATTTTTACAAATCACCAAATAAATTACTTTTTTTACAGGTTTTATCCAATTTCCTTAAAAGCTAAGCCCAATTGAAAAAAATATGTTCTAAACTTTATTGAAGAAAATAAAATTCCCATTTTATTGATATATGTCAGTGCGATTTGGTTAATGACAAACTCTCCAGCGACGTTCATATAGATATAAGGGTCATATAAAACAAAAAAAAAATAAAAGCATTTTTGTCACATGTTTCACCCGATTTTCCAAAAAAACTAAGCTTTTTATAGGAAATATGCTTGACAGCTGATTTGTAGAGAATAAAATTTCCTTTTAAATGATATATAACTTGGTAAGATTAATTTCATTTTTAAAACTTTAGAGGCGTTTGTATATAAAATAAATTTTTAAAAATTAACAAATGAAGCACCACACTATACACGCCATCTGCATTGATAGTCTTTGCACACCTGGTGTCTCACTCCGATAGCTCAAAAAATTGTGGTTTACCTAGCGGACTGTATTTAGACAAGTCCTTCGCTTTCATTTGAAGGGTATAGGAACGCACGCGAAATCGTACCTTTCTGAAGTGAAATTTAATTGAGACATAAAAATAATATTGGTATATGTTGACTATTTAAGAGCGAAATAATAGAAAAATATTAATGATGCGATCTTATAGGAGAGGGACTTACCGGTGATGTCTTGATCTCTTCCAACTGGTGCACCAGATTCGCCAGAAGTCTTCTATAGCGGTCCAGCACTCCCGAGTTTAAATGTTTGGAGTTTTAGAGGAATTTAATGGTTTTTAGAGTTCACCATTTTTTATAAAAGCGTTGATCGTTCAAAATATTCCGATCGAGAGCGTGTCTGAATGTCGACTCACTTTTAGGTTCTGTCTTGTTTTTTGCGGCGTGTTTCTTCGCCCTCTATAGGAAAATCGCATCACTTCTAATAAAAAGAATTTAGAATTCTAATTTTATTAAAAAGAATAAAAACGCGATTTAAATTAAAATATGCAGAGGGCGGTAGTAATATGAGGATTGAATTAAAATTAGAAATATATTATTAAATGCGTTTGGAATTTAAATATTAAACTATGCCAAATTGATAGTTTATAGCTAGTTTGTAAGTTTTAAATTTAACTTAACCTATTGAGTAAAACTACAACCCAATTATACCCAATTGTAACCCAAAATATGAGTTTTAAAAAATAAAAATAAAATGTTCTGAAAAAATAATAAAAATTAGATCAAAAGAAAAAAAAGGTTTCTTGCGAAACCGAAACATACTGGCGGCCGAAAATGCTATGCATTTTCCAAGGGGCCAATAGGTAAAGGACACAGTTTAGAGATTGGTCTCTTTAACAAACTATCCTTGGTTTTGACAGAGGCTACTCGATTTATCCCATCCTTACCGGGAAAAATTTCAACCACTCTGCCGAGTTGCCACTGAAGGGGCGGTAATAAATCGTTTTTAATTATAACTAAGCGTCCAACTTCAGGAGTTGAAGTGGGTTCCAACCACTTACTCCTTTGTTGTAGAGTATGGAGATACTCTTGTTGCCAGCGTCTCCAAAAATCTTGGTGGATTCGTTGGAGGAGCTGCCAACGCGTGAGACGATTTATTTTAATATCAATAAAGTTTGCGTCAGGAACGGCACTTAGCGGTTCCAGAGATAAAAAGTGACCTGGGGTCAGCGCGGAAATATCATTTGTATCGCTAGAAATTTCAGTGAGAGGACGCGAGTTTAAAATAGCTTCGATTTGACAAGTTACAGTGTATAGTTCTTCGAAAGTTAATATTTGATGTCCTATTAAGCGGATCAAGTGTTTTTTAACTGACTTGATTCCTGACTCCCAAAGTCCTCCAAAATTTGGACTATTACTCGGGATAAAATGCCATTTAATGGGACGCGTAGAATCAAGCTGTAAAAGCTTGCGGTTAGCTGAGAAAAAGTTAGTGGCATTATCACTATACAAATCGGATACGTAGTTTCGGCGCGCAACAAATCTGCGAAGCGCAGCAGTAAAACAATCAGCGGTCAAATCGCTTGCTATTTCTATATGAATGCACTTAGTACTTAGGCAAACAAACAGACATATGTAAGCCTTCGTAGTACGATTTCCACGATGTCGACTCATGACTATATTTATTGGACCTCCGTAGTCAACACCGGTGTGCAAAAATGCTCTCAACTGAGATACGCGGGAAAACGGTAATGAACCCATCATAGGCTGAACCGACTTAGGATTGCATTTAAAACATATTATACATATTGATAAAACATGTGCAATTTCGCGTTTTGCGGCAATGATCCAGTACAATTGACTAAGCAAAAAATGTACCGTCCTCACTCCTGCATGAAGATATTTTATATGGAAATGTTCGATAATCATGAGGGTGAGTTTACTCTTGCGTGGTAATAAAATTTGATGTTTCTTGTCATATTGCAGAGAGGAGTGATGCAATCTGCCCCCTACTCTGATTAAATCGTAAGGATCTAAAAATAAATTTAATTTTTGCATTGATTTATTTAGTTTAAAGTTGTTTTTTAAAGCGTGAATTTCTTCTGAGAAATAAATTGACTGTTCATTTTTTATGAGTAAATGAATTGCGTTTGTTATTTCAACAAATGTCAGAAAATCTTCATTAATTTTTAAATTAGGCGGTTTTAAGAAAAATTTATTATTTAAAAAGCGTAAAACATAGGCTAAAACTCTACACATTTTAGAAAAATTAGAGTTTTCCATTAAAAGCGTGTCCAAAAAATTAGGAGCTGTATTTTGCGTTGCAATTAAAGTTAAATTAGGCAATGATTTCTCCTCTAAAAGAGTTTCAGGAGAGTCATTTTGTTCACAGTCTTTAGGCCAGTATTCATAAGATTTTCTCAAAAAATCAGGGCCGTTAAAAAATAATTTGTGATTAATTAATTCACTGGGATAAACTCCTCTTGAAGCAACATCTGCGGGGTTTTGTGACGTTGAGATGTATGACCAATTTTTGGGTGGTACTTTATCTTGAATTTGTGTAACACGATTTTGAACGAACGTTTTCCACCTAGAAGGGTGCGCTCTTATCCAAGAAAGTGCTACTTGTGAGTCACTAAAAGCAAAAACTTGATGTATTTTCAAGCGGGACTCAAAAGTGGTTAAAACAAAGTGAACTAAATCAGCCACAAGATTACAAGCGGCTAATTCAAGTCTTGCAATACTTGTAAATTTGAGAGGAGCAACTCTAGTTTTAGAGCATAAAAGGTAAACTGATATTTCATGTTTGTAAATAACGCGTAAATATACTATTCCGGCATAAGCTTTATTACTAGCGTCCGAAAATGCGATTATTTCAATGCGTGCATTACCAGAAAAACTATTTATAAATCTAGGCAAGCGAAAATCTTTGAGTAAGGGTAGTTCCGATTTATAACGTTCCCAAAGTCGAATAATTTCAACAGGTGCTTCGGAATCCCAGTCTAATTTAAGTTTCCAAAATTCTTGAATTAGACATTTTATTAAAATGGTTACTGGCGCGAGCCAACCTAAAGGGTCATATATTTTAAAAATTTCAGAAAGTATATTGCGTTTGGTACATTCGCGACTCAAGGGTTCTACCGAGTAAGAAAAATAATCAGAACAAGGCTGCCATCTAAGACCTAAAATTTTAGTGGTCTCGTCCGTATCTAAAGAAAGCGCGGTTGGGTTTATATCGGGTTCAGACAAGTTTTCTAAAACCTTTTTGTTATTACTAGCCCATTTATGAAGCTTAAAGCCTCCAGAGTTAAGCAAACAAGATAGCTCTTTTTGAAGCGAAATAGCTTCTTGTACGGAGCTAGCGCCCGTTACAAAGTCATCGACAAAATTGTCAGACATTAAGACTTGAGAAGCGCGAGGAAAATTTTGTTTTTCATCTTCAGCCAATTGCTGTAAAACTCTAAGAGCTAAATAAGGAGCGGGGGTAGTACCGTATGTCACAGTTTTTAAACGATAATCGCGAATAGGTTCAGAGTTATTAGAACGCCACAGGATTCTTTGATAATCCTGGTGCTGAGGTGCAATTAAGATTCCACGAAACATTTTAGAAATGTCGCAACAAAGAGCTACTTCGTGTAATCGAAAATTAAGTAAAATGCTGCAAATGTCCTTTTGCAATTTAGGACCAGCGTAAAGAGTATCATTTAAGGAGAGGTTTTGGTTATTTGATTGCATAACTGTACTCGCATTAAAAACGACTCGAAGCTTAGTTGATAAGCTTTCAGGGCGTTCAATATGATGATGAGGAATGTAATAACTTTTTTCTGTAACTTCCCGGTTTTCGATTAATTCCATGTGATCAAGTGTTAAATAGTCTTCCATAAAATCGGAATATTTTTTATAAGTTTCCGGCATTTTTATTAACCTTCTTTCTAGCGAGAGAAACCTCTTTAGCGCAAGATCACGACTATTTGGAAAAATCGGTTCAATATTATCGCGAAAAGGAAGAGTTACAGTATAGCGGCCTTCATCATTACGAGATACCGTATTTTGAAATATTTTTTCACACATATCATCTTGAGGTGAAAGAATACGTTTCGTTTCAGGGATATTTTCTATTTCCCAAAATTTTATAAGCGAATCATTTAGCATTTTATTTGAAATTTGACAAAAAAATGATTGTGAAATTTGCTGCGTAGCGAGAGAATTAACTTTTCCCATTAAAATATATCCAAAAATGGTATTTAGCGCAATCGGTTCCTGATTATTTCCAAAAATTCGTCCATCTTGAATTATATAAGGAAACAAATCAGCTCCGATTAAAATGTCAATAGCTCCCGGTCTATAAAAGTTCGGGTCCGCGAGATTCAAATTTTTAACTATTTTCCAGTCATTTATTTTAATCTCACTGCTAGGAACTGAAGAGCATATTTGCGGCAAAATTATAGTATTAACCGATAAAGTTTGCGTGTCATTACAAGGCCTGATAATTAAATTTACAGAACCCAATTTTGACTGTAAATGCGTGTCACCAATCCCCTGGACTTCAGTAGTCACGTATACGCGGGGTAACCCTAATTTATTTGCACATTTCAAGGATAAAAATGAGAGCTGCGACCCAGTATCCAAAACTCCCCTAACAGTCTGAAAATTTCCCCTAACATCTTTGATTTCAAAAATCGCGGTTGATAAAAGTACAGCGGAATTATTCATATAAGACGAATAGCATGCACCACCGTTATTTTGGGAATCCTCGACCGTTGGTTGTTGCTGTATGCGCGCTTCGCTGCTGGACGTCGCGACGCCTGAAATTGTTTCAGTGGCAGTGGGTGCGTTTATATCGAGAGTATTAAAGTGACAAGAACTGTGGTGTCGTTTCCGGCAAAATCGACATGAATGTGTGCTTTTGCATTGGAAAGTACGATGCATATTAGAAGTACAATTTATGCACCATTTTTTATCCTTCAGAAAATTAAATCTTTCTTGAGGAGACTTAGAAACGTAATTTGGACATAAACTTAAAGCGTGATCGCTTGAGCAAATAGGGCATTTTAATTTTTGAGGGGTTTGATTTTGCGGCGAATTATTTGTACCAAAAAAGGCACGTGGAGATTGTCGCGTGTTATATTGATGCGTGGATTGCGTTTTAAAATTATTATTTTGCGATTTTGCGGGTTTATTTCTAAGAGAAACTTCCATATTAAATGAGGAACTAGCGTTTACAGTAAAAAGAGCGTTGCAATGTTGATCAAAGAAATTGTAGATACTCCTATAGGAAGGAATTTCCGTAGGTTTTCCGTGAAAAACTTCAAAGCGGGTTTGAATATTATGGTCAACCGATTTAAGCAGTTTTTGCGCTAAAATAAAATCCCAAAAATCAGGTTCTAAACCAACTGTTTTAAGAGCCTCGAGATTTTTTGTAAAAATATCAAGTAGATTTCTGAGAGCTAAAGGGTCTTCAGAATTAACTTTTGGAGCGTTTTCAATGGCATTCCAATATGTTTGGGCTAAGAGGCGATCATTTTTATAGCGTTTTACTAATTGTTCAAAAGCAATAGGATAATTCGCGTCTGAGAGGGGTAATTGAGTGACCAATTCTTTTGGAGGACCTTCCAAATTTGTTACAAGCAAAGAGTATTTTTGCATATTTGGAATATTTGGATTGTCGTGAATCAAGCTTTTAAACAAATCATAAAAAGCTGGAAATTGATTCAATTCTCCATTAAATTTAATTAAATCGATCCTCGGTAAATGATAAGACATATTGTCATTTTGTTGCGAACCACCCGGAGAATGTGGATTCATGGTAAGACGGCGATTGCCACTAGAAGCCTGTGCAGAAGTTTGAAAAAGATCATTAAAAATTTCTTGAATTTGCGTGACACTTTTCTGAAAATCGTGAAGTTTTTTCCTAGCTGATTCGACCTCATTTTTATCAGCAAAAATTTCATTTAGCAAAGTAGAATGCTTTTTTGAAAACTCCGCGCGAATATCTTCAAGTTCTTCAAAGCGAATTTTAAAAGTATTGCGTTTTGTGGCGTCAGTTTTAGCTTCTAGGGCTACTGCTAAAATTTCATTAACATTGGATTCCTCCATATCTCGAAAAACTTTAATTTTCTTGATTTTCTCAGCTGCCATTTTGTATTATAATAAAAGCGTATATTAAAAGCGAATATCAAAAGCGTTTATAAAAAGCGTTTATAAAAAGCGTTTATAAAAAGCGTTTATTAAAATTAAACTGTAAATCAAAGCTATTTTAAAAGCGAAAATAATTTAAAAAATATTTTTATAATTTTTTTAAAAATATTTATAGAAGCGTTATAAACGTAGTCATTTTTTCAGTATACCACTGAAAGAATTCCTGAAAATATATGCGTTTATGTGTATAGCGAGGTGACCTCAGATCAGTGATCCAAAACAACCGAATAAACTTTTTTTGTTAAAGTGTCGAGACCAAGGATTTTATAAAAAAACTGATATGGCGATACCTACTACACGAGCAGTAAATAAATTTATATTTTTATATTTTAAGATTTAAAAATTTTTGTAAAAAACAGTCCTCATGTTATTACCTATATTACCTGCGTTTCACTTTAGAAAGGATGATTTTTTAATTTCAAATTAATAAAAATCAAAATCCGGCGATCGAAGTGATCAAAAATATGTCTCACTCCGATAGCTCAAAAAATTGTGGTTTACCTAGCGGACTGTATTTAGACAAGTCCTTCGCTTTCATTTGAAGGGTATAGGAACGCACGCGAAATCGTACCTTTCTGAAGTGAAATTTAATTGAGACATAAAAATAATATTGGTATATGTTGACTATTTAAGAGCGAAATAATAGAAAAATATTAATGATGCGATCTTATAGGAGAGGGACTTACCGGTGATGTCTTGATCTCTTCCAACTGGTGCACCAGATTCGCCAGAAGTCTTCTATAGCGGTCCAGCACTCCCGAGTTTAAATGTTTGGAGTTTTAGAGGAATTTAATGGTTTTTAGAGTTCACCATTTTTTATAAAAGCGTTGATCGTTCAAAATATTCCGATCGAGAGCGTGTCTGAATGTCGACTCACTTTTAGGTTCTGTCTTGTTTTTTGCGGCGTGTTTCTTCGCCCTCTATAGGAAAATCGCATCACTTCTAATAAAAAGAATTTAGAATTCTAATTTTATTAAAAAGAATAAAAACGCGATTTAAATTAAAATATGCAGAGGGCGGTAGTAATATGAGGATTGAATTAAAATTAGAAATATATTATTAAATGCGTTTGGAATTTAAATATTAAACTATGCCAAATTGATAGTTTATAGCTAGTTTGTAAGTTTTAAATTTAACTTAACCTATTGAGTAAAACTACAACCCAATTATACCCAATTGTAACCCAAAATATGAGTTTTAAAAAATAAAAATAAAATGTTCTGAAAAAATAATAAAAATTAGATCAAAAGAAAAAAAAGGTTTCTTGCGAAACCGAAACACCTGGTACCTCCCCACCTTTCCTTTCATCCCTCCTCCACAAAAAAAAAGATGAAACTCCCCCCAAAAAAAGATTCTAGGTACGGCTAGCAGCAAAGGTGATCCTACTACTCACCTTTTCTCTACATCTTGCGCCATAATTTTGTAGGTACGGTTAGATATGTGAGGGGGGATGGCCTACTACCGCCACTGATTCAAATTTTAAGAATCTTAAAAAAAAGTCGAACCAAAATTAATTTGTTTGGTGATTTTTAAACATTAATTTAATTTACGGACGTCCCCAAAGTTTTAAAAATTAAACTTTTCTTACCTTGTTATACATCATTGAAAAGGATTTTTTTTTCTACAATCAAGTATGAGACATTTTTTGATAAAGAGCTTGGTTTTTTTGGAGAATCGGGTGAAACATGTTACAAAAATGTTTTTATTTATTTATTTTGTAAATGACCCTCATTTACGAAGATAATTTTATTTTCTACAATAAAGTTTAGAACACTTTTTTTTATTGAGCTTTGTTTCTAAGAAACTTGGATGAAACCTGTAACAAAATTAATTTGTTTCGTGAGTTGTAAAAATTGGTTTTAATTACGGACGCCTGTGAAGTTTTATTGTGAAGATAAACCTTACCTTGTGGTACAGCGTTTAAAAGGAATTTTTATTGTCTATAATCGACTATAGGGCACAATTTTTGATAGAGGGCTTGGTTTTTAAGATAATCGGGCAGAACTTGTGATAAACATGTGGTTTTTTATTTTTTTTTTCACATTTTCTCAAAAAACGGACGCCGCTGGAGAGTTTGCTGTTAATCTGATTGCTCTAACTTATATACTATTAAAAAGGGAATTTCATTTTCTGTGGAATATGTTTTTTCCTAAAAAGCTTAGTTTTTGAGAAAATTGGATAAAACTTGTGAAACAATTGGAAAGTTTAGTGATTTCTTAATTGATGTAATTTACGGAAAGCCCTAAATTGTTATAAATAAAACTAATGCTGCCCTGTTACACATCGTTTAAAAAGAAATGTTATTCTCTACAACCGACTATAGGACACAATTTTTAATAATAATTTTTTAAATTTTTTTGCATTACCTCAATAAACGGACGCCGCTGGAGAATTTGTCTTTGTTCGTACCCCACTGACTTGTATATCGTTGAAAAGGAAATTTTATTGTCTACATTAAAGACGATTACATATTTTTCACTAAGAAGCTAGAAGAAGAAGGTATGGGGGTTTTTGCAGCTAAAATTTAAAAAACTAATATAATTTTATTTTTAGCTTAGGTTTTTAATATTCTTGATTCATTTCTCTGTCATTGCGGCTTTGGGGCATCAACATAGTTACATTTTCAGAAATTCGAACACGACTATAAGAGGAGAGTGGATAAAAAAAATTGGACCAAAACCTGGCTTGGCAACATCCAGATCCTTGACCCACTGTCCAGTGGCGGATCCAGGGGGGGGGGGGGCACTAGGGGCAGTTGCCCCCCCCCCCGAGAATTTTCTGAATATACAAAAAATGAGTAAGAAGTAATGTTTTTGCTAATAAAAATTCAAAATTTGTGCCTGCGCGCATGAAAGTGTATTATTATTATCATCGAAATTACAACCACTGACTAATTCAATAAAATGCTGCTTAAAAAAATATATACCGTTTTTTACCAACAGAGAATGTCACCTAAAGTGGCCCCCCCCCGAGAAGCACCTCTGGATCCGCCCTTGCCACTGTCAAAGTGCGATCCTCTTATTTTGCATACTCAACTACCTACAGCGCCTGCACTAAGTAGAATTTAACTAGTTTCTGGCCTAAGCATATAATAAATAGGCAGTCGCTCGAAAAGGAATAATAGGACTGTCTAACAAAACATATGATCAAATCCAAGATGTCTTCCATAGGAGAAACAAACCGATTTCCCATAAGCCGTAATGTTAGCAAAAACGTAAATTTTACAAAAACGACAAGAGCTTTAGTCTCAAAAATTAATCAGTTTTAAGAACAGATCCTTTGTGCATATGGGAAAAATGCGTTTTTCTTAAAAATATTAAAATAAAGCGAGAAAATCTGAAATAAAAGGGACCATGTTTTCTTAAAAAAAGTAGGTTATGTTTTTGTTTATTTTGTTTTTTTTTACTTTTTTTCTAGTTTTTTCACTTATTTTGAATTATTACATGGGCGCACCAAGGGGGCTAGGGGCCCGGACCCCTCCAAACCACATATTTTTTTAGATATTTTCCATATATTTCATGAATAAACAGAAAAAATAGCATAAAGTACATCATAAGACCTCTGGGGGCCCCCAAAGGTATCGGGCCCCCAAAGGTTTTTGAAGTTTTTTGACCAATGAATCAATGAACTATCAGCCCAAGGTAGATGAAAGTGGATAAGTAGTTCTATTCAAAGAGCTCACTTCAAGGCTCACTTAACAGAGACAAAATTGAAATAGACTAAACTTTTCTCATCAGATTCAGCTTTTCTATGAGGATCTTTTGTTGTACTTGACTAAACCTTTTGCTAAGTAATAGGCCTTCTATAGCGTTAAACTGTGAAAAATATTTCACTATGATTTTTAGGTTTAGACAAAGTTTAATTGTTTTAACCCTCCAGTAGTGACATGAAAAAGAGGCACAACTTATAGGTAGGTCAGTCCAACAGATCAATATACACATATGAGTTCCAACCGAGGTTGGTCAAGCAAACTTCTAATATGTTTATTTAAAAAAATATAAGTAAACATTATATAAAAAAAAAACTTGCAAAATTAAAGTACAGTTTTTCCTTGTCATTGACCTCACACACCGTACATCACCATATGATTTTCCATGATCTATAATACATAGGGCTTAAGTACGGTCAAACCTAAGGTTCATCAGCTCACAACAGTAAGTACTGTTCAAATTTTACAACAGTACAATATTCGCTGTTGTATTACTACTGTTACCATTACTTTTATTACTGTTTTTTTGTAACAATATTTGCTCAATTATGTATCTAAAAGTTTATGCAAATAAATATATACTCTACTCTATAATTGGGCGTAACAGCATATGACCCATTAGGAGTATTAGAACCCAAGTTTTTTTGAGAGAAATTGAAAAAAATATCTGAGAGAACTTATTTGTTTTTCTTGTGGTCATCAAAGTCAACAAAGATTACTTTTTTTTCCATCTATTATTAATGATGCCATAAAAAATTTTTTTTTGGTAATAAGCTCAGAACAGTACTGTAGAAATTTCACAACAGGACTTGTAGTAGGTCCAGTCAGATACTATACAAATTTTCTACGGTGTACAAGTTTTAGGTGTCAAAAAGCATGGAAATAAAGGAAAATTTGCACCAAAATAGTTTTAGATAAAAAGAGGTTTGAGTTAGGGAGATTGTCAAATTCACCAGTTTATTCTAAACTGTTTTGAGGTCTGTAAAATAAATATTTATTAAAGAAAAAGAAACTCTAATGATACAGGACTTCACTCGACACTATACAGGATGCTACACTACCAAAAGTTTATTTAAGAGTTCTGTAGGATGGTGTACAAATTTGGTTCAGCTCATTATTCACACTTTAACCTCATATTGTTTTCCTTTTCTTTCTTCTCTGGACCCTTTTTTCAACCATCATTTTTAAAATTTTTCAACCGTTTTGAAACAATAATCCATTCAGGAGAGACATAGTCATGATCATTGCTGTATTGTATTGCCTAGAATAGTAAAAAAATCATAGGGAAATATTTCTTACAGTTTAACACAATTCTATGTTACACTTCTGCAAAAGTCCACTCATGCACAAAAAGAGATCCCAATAGAAAATGTTGCCAAAATGGCAGTTACACATTTATCCAAAACAAACCTGACAAAAAACTTTCGAATATTTCAATTTATCCTCTGTTAAGTCAGGTAATAGAGCACTTATCCACTTTCTTTTCCTTTCTTTGAGCTGATACCTAGTTCATTTAAATCAAGATGATTTTTTAAGGTCAAAATACTTGGCATTCCGTCAAAACTAACATTATCAAGCTCTCCCCAGCTGCCACAATTCATAACAGCACAGAAACTATTAATAATGATTCAAACTGAGTAAAAAACTGGAAAAAAAAGTAAAAAAAAACAAAAGTAAATAAAAACATAACCTGACTTTTGAACAAAACATGGTCCCTTTTATTTGAGATTTACTGGCTTCAATTGATTTTTTTTAAGAAAAACGCATTTTTCCCATGGGTACAAAGGTTCAATACTTAAAACAGCATCTTTGTTGTAAGTTAAATCGTTTCACTTTTTTTAAAAATTACGTTTTTGTTAACATTGCGGTTTATGGGAAAACGCTTTGTTTGTCCTATGGCGACCATCTTGGATCGAAAAACAGCTGATCGTGACAGTTCGTTAGACAAGCTAATATTTGATTAAATTAAGCCGTATACCTACCAAATTCTAAATACCTCATTCATAATAGAGTTCGAGCAAACCCACGGGGCCGCGCGCCCGAGAGGCTCTCTCTCTTTAATGCACCTCATTTAAAAGAGCGAAAGAATTGCCAAGCGCTCCGGGTTGTTTACGCGAAGTCACTAAATGTCCACGTCTTGAAAAAGGAATCTATAAGCGAGGGAAAGTTCGTAGGACGATTGTAAAGTAGATCGGTATAATTGTCTTTGGTATGGCAACACCGCCGACTCTTTCGGAGGAGGCAATTCTCAATAAATATTTACACCGTCGTGTATGGCCATCTGGTATGAGATATCTGTAAATGGGGCCATTTTAGATTGGTTGTCTATTTTATTAATTAGGTTATGGTGTGAGCTATAGTGATCCTAATTTTTTCGAGAAAAAAAAAGTTGCTCCGATTTCAAAAATTTTTATATATTTTTGCGTTTCAGATGATTTTGAAACTTTTTTGTTGCGCCGTCTGTCTGTCTGTCTGTCTGTCTGTCTGTCTGTCTGTCTGTCTGTCTGTCTGTCTGTCTGTCTGTCTGTCTGTCTGTCTGTCTGTCTGTCTGTCTGTCTGTCTGTCTGTCTGTCTGTCTGTCTGTCTGTCTGTCTGTCTGTCTGTCTGTCTGTCTGTCTGTCTGTCTGTCTGTCTGTCTGTCTGTCTGTCTGTATGTCTGTCTGTCTGTAACGACCAACGCGCATAACTCAAAAACCGCTTGTCCAATTTCAATGAAATTTGGTATCTTGGCTGGATCTTGCGTCGAGATGAAACAAAATCCACCGAGCACAACCCAAATAAGAGGGTGGGGGTAGATTTCAAAAATTAGAGTTTATGTGAAAATATGGCGTGTGTGATATCTAACGAAAGGTAATTGAGTCTGAAGTTAAACAAAATTAATTTTAGTTTAAAAAAAAGGGTGGGAGTAGATTAAAAAAATTAGAGATTAAGTGAAAATATGGCGTGTGTGATATCAAACGAAAGGTAATTGGGTCTGGAGTTAAACAAAACATATTTTAGTTTTTTTAACAAAGGGTGGGGGTAGATTTCAAAAATGAGAGTTTACCTTAAAACATGTTTTATGCGGTATCAAACGATAGGTAATTGAATTTGGAGTTGAATAAAATATATTTAATTTTTTAGTTATATTAGCTCACCCGTATCTATAGAACCTAGTGTGAGCTTAGGTGCCCATATATTGGCAGAGTATTTTTTTACTGTTAAAGGTAGCTTATGTGTACCTTAAATTAGTGCACTGATGCAAGGCGATATCGATCGAGCCATATTGTTTTGATTTCGACGATTTCGTAGTTACGAGAATGGCGAAAGTTTCTAATTCTGTTAGCATTAGCGTTCTAGAAGCAGTGGTGACGATGCCTATGACACTGCAGAAGCAGAACGTTGTTTCTCTATCCTAAAGAGAATTAAAACTTTCCTTAGAAGCACAATTGCTCTGATTGACACTAGATTAACTGCCATAAAAGGACAGACGCCTTCATTTTCAATACAAAACGTGTTTTAAAATATATAAACTAGCCCAACTAACAATTATAGTAGCGGCTACATGCTCCAAAGGCTTTCCTACTTTCTTATGGTAGAAATGTGGTGATCTCAACCAAAATTCGTTACTTTTTAGTTCTGCCTACTGTTTAGTATCACGAAAAAGTAGAAGTTTCGTAAAAACGACCCTTTAAACTACCTGATAGGATTGTTTCTTGATAGTCTAATCTGATAGTCTCATCTACCACAATAGCACGATGCCAAAGTTTTACTTTCTTTTTAGTCGTTAATTCGTAGTCACCCCGACATTTATATGTTACTTAATTACCACTACAAAGTTGGGCTTAATTGAAGTCGCAAACGGGTGTATCCGACAACTACCTTATAACTTTATATTTTACTACATAGGTTTGGGTCATCATAGTAATATCTGATGTAATAATGTAGAGAAAATTACTTTTGAGGACAACCTAAAAGTCACAAAAACTTTGATTTTGGTTTTATGTCAATCCTTCAAAGTGAAGACTACTTCCTATTTCTACTTTAAAAACGTAAACATCTTAAAGTCGCCTGTTGGTCGCGACTAATGTTAACCTTACTTTTTGTGGCTCCTTAAATTATTGTGAATTTGTTATAATTTATAATCAATTAAAGCAAGTATCGTTTATAATAAATCTTAGCAAAGTACGACTTGTAAGCAGAATTTTAAGTTGTGACTTAAGTGCAACTAATACAAGTGGTCTAAATAGAACGAAAATGCTCCCTGGTTGTCATTGCTACGTTTTCATGCGAATTGAGTTCGGTTTAATCTTATTGGAATAAAGCCATAATAACACTATTAGGGACCTATTGCAATAGTGCCAGGCACAAATTGTGCCGGGCACTATATTGACAGTTTATCATTAGGCCTTTGTGTATTATACGAGTCGGATTTAATAGTGACGCCACTATTAATGGAAAATAAACGACGGTATTTATAAATTCGACTTTGGTATGTCAATTTTGAAAGATCAACTATCAGTTTGTAATGCGAAACTGTCAATATAGTGCCCGGCATAATTTGTGCCTGCCACAATTGCAATAGGTCCCTATTATTGCAGTATTTTGACAGATTCACATTGCACACCAAAGTCAAATACCGAACCGAACCAATACGTGTACTCGAGACCCAGAGAGAGAAATGTCCCAAAAATTTGGTTCTGTTGTCGTCAAAAACAAATATCTAAATTTGGCATCCTTAGTTAAGTTAGATGCTAGGTCAATTTTTTGTTTTTATTGATAGGCTTTAAGGTAGGGTTGCCAGATCTGTTTTAGGTCAAAACGGGACTAAAGTTAAAAAAGAAGCAAAAATATGGGACAAAGCAGAAAAAAAAAACATAAAAATACATATGGAAAGTTTAAGAACGTTTGTGAGCCACTCATTAATAATGTTGTCCATAATATGCACTTGTACGCAAGCATATGTTAAAAAATAGTTTTATCATTTTTGTGTTGCAGTTGACTTCTTAAAATAAAACAATTCATGTGAGATAAATTGGTAAAAGTTTAAAATTTTCTGCCAAGTTTGAAAAATGGGACAAAGGACGTCCCGTTAATACCTTGTCCGCCTTGATTTTTTATTGTAACAATGACAAAAATATAAGGTTTTAACCTAAGCACATTGTACAACAGCATTCCCCAAATTATGCTGAATTGATGTACGGTACTTATATATTCAATTAAAATTTGTTTACTGCTTTAATGTTATATTTAATACCAACAATCAATTCAGCGTTGACAAACTGTTCAAAGTTGCGATGCGATAGAAAGACCTGGTACCACACCTTCTGACACCTTTAATAAAAAACATTTTAATATTTTATGTATCTGTTCCCCAAATAATGACTTTCTAGTCGGACAACTTTCTTAATAATTAAAATTAACGTTTACTTAAAATTTATTGTAAACCATGTAGGAACTCATAAACCTGATTCTAATTAGAGTTTGAAATAAAGATTGGAAAATTTAATTGATTTTAATATGTTTTGTGCCCATTTGAACTATCCTTATTGAGTTATGGACGCGTTCCCCAAGTAACTGTTCGAGTATAAAGAGAACAAAATTAAATTAGGGAAGTTTTTATTAAAAATGTTTTTGAAATGTGAAGCTGAGTTTGAAGTATAACAATCTGACAATAATTTGAAAACTGTAATTTACTACAGCTTTAACTAAAAAAATCTTCTCCAATTGAAATTCTCCACCTCCATGATTTTTACCCATATGTTTTGGTATATTATAAAAACTTTTTAAAATTTACTTTTATTTATTTATTTATTTATTGGATACTTTACAAACATCACTAATTATGGTAATAACATATAGAGAAAAATTTGATGAAAAAAAGTAAATATTTATAACTTAACCTACTGCCTACCTACAAAATAAAAAAAGATGAAATATTACATAATGCGTAATGAATCGTTATTGCCAAATTAATTAAATCATAAATAATAAAACAAACTGAGTTGAAACCTGGTTGAAACGCCATGGAGACGCAGCAACCGACGGCAAGACGACAATACGGATTTATGTGTGTGTGTAAGAGAGAGCGCGAGACACAGAGTAAATTTACTGAGAACAACAGAGACAGTGCCATAGCAAAAGGGAATTTCTATTTTACTGACCATCAGTTTAACGACCAACGTATTTCCGATAAAAAACCGCCTAGTTTGTGGTAAAAACAAATATTGACTTTTAAGTTAACAGGTGTTAGTGAAGTACCACTTCTAAACAGCTCTACTGACCTATCACTTAACTACAACTCAGTTTTATCCCAAAAACCACCTTGACTTAGCTTCTACCACCCTTGCTTAGGCTTAGCTTCTACCATCAAAAAATCAACTACTACCACCTACCGTAGTAGAACCTAAGGGAAGGTGGTAGTACTTGATTTTTTTGTGGTGAAAGCTTGGAGAAGTTGGTGTTAGAAGCTAAGTAAAGGTGGTAGTAGTTGGTTTTTTAGGGGTAGAATCTAAGCGAAGGTGGTAGTAATTGGTTTTTTTGTAATAGAAGATAAGCGAAGGTGGTAGTAGTTGGTGTAGAATCTAATAATTAAAGGTATTTTTGCTATAAACCTGAGCTGTAACTAAATAATAGATAAGTAACTGTATGGCAGTGGTAGAAGCTTTTATTTATTAGTTATGATTTGTTTCGACCCTATACAATTTAGTTTGACGTGAAATAGTATACAAAATCGTTGGTCAGTAATATCCAAGTCAGTAAAATTCGGGTCAGTATAATAGGCAGACCTCAAAAAGTGTTTTGATTTATAAACAAATAAAAAATGGCTTTGGTCTTCTGTTTTTTACTAATCTTATTCAACCTAATCTGTGCTTCTGTTAAAATGGCTTTTTGATGAATGATGCCACAAAACAACGAAGCCTTCAAGTTTATTATAGTGCAAATAATCTGCAATCAAGTACAATCTACATAGAGAAATGATGAAGGCACGTAAACCAAAGGAAAATAGGTAAGGGAGAGAGCTATGAACCATGGGGAATACGCCCTTTTTATTTCGCTTTCATTATTCAGAATAATGATATCTGTAGGCAAATATTTTAAATACTATATCTTCAAACACATCGCAGAAGCCCCATGTATAATAATTTCCTTTTTTTGTTACAGGATCCACATTTTCAAAGACGAGGAAACCTGTACAAATGTGAATACAGCAGATTTTGGGAAGATAGGTATACAGGATAATCCGAGAACTTTTACAGAAACCTCTGGCCTAGTTTTAACTAAAGAACAAAAAAGTGTTTGAATTTAATTTGACAAAATGTTATTATTAGTACTACCTACCTACTCTGAAATTAAAATAAAGAACATAAGTTTTTTCCTTACACATTGAGCTGTGTCAGGCATCCATTATAAATGTAACCCCCCACGATCCACTATCCCCACAAGATAGTGAGGGGGTTACATTCATAATGAATACCCCTGTAGATGTGGCAATGTGTTAATCCTAAATCATTTTTTGTTGTAGTCAGTAGAGACCCACATGTGGTCGTGATGCATCGAGGTCAACTAGGGCCTGCCACCACTTTAGAATACAATACCCCTGTACATCCAAAAAATTGATGTCTTTTGTTTTATTTAATGGTCATGTCAGTGGAGGTCCCAGCGGGGGGTGGCATGTTCCTCCCTTTTTCCCGAGAATTACATAAAAAATACAAGACACATGTGGTATTACACACCTGAGCAAAAAAATAAGATTTTATAACTAGATAGATAGGTTCAAAAACAACCCCCCCCCCCATGTTTAAAATTCAGTTTCCACTGTGTGATACATTTTTTGAATCAGGGTGGGCACACATAGGTGGAAACCGGGCCTCACTGCCCCCTCTAGATAATTTTTTAAATAAAAAACTACATAAACAACTTTTATTTATTTCATTTAAAATAACTTATTACAATAATTGATTAAAGCATTAAAAGCCATACTAAATATATTGAGAATGACAAAGGCTGACCTGAAATCAACCAGCAAAGAAGTCAACTTAAAATTTGTCTGGATCATCTCAGCAAATCCTTGGTTCAGTAGGGCAATGAATGATTGTTTTCATTGTTGATAATAATAAAGGCATTGCATAATACACATGATGTCGAGTGATCTATCTATAAGAATACATAGTGGTTGGGCATTCGTTGCAGTCCCTATCATGTACCACAATGGTGATAAGGAGACCTCATTGGCCTTTAGCAGCTAGTCATAACTCAGAGTTAGTTCAATTGCAATACTTCTTTAGCATTTCTGGTTACTACAAGCAGTGATCTAAAATTAAAAAAAAAAAACAATGTGATAAATAACTCAGATTTTATAGTTAAAATTATTTGTTTTGATTCCAATTAATAACTTTTCAACTAGGTTAGACGAGGCCATAAGTCCATGAATACATCCTTGATCAGAACATAAACTAGGCCTTATTGTAAAAGCGTAAAAATTAGCTATGTGTTTTCTTATATCTTTATTAATAAATACTAATCTATCACTATCATTTTTAAAGTTTTTTTACCTGAGTTTGTTGATAATATTGTAAAACAAAATAATTTGTTTAAAACTTTTATTGTTGATCCTCTTTAAATGTCAGTGACAAGTGACGTCTGTTGCTGACGGTCCGATCGGCCATATAACTTGAACGTCGTGATTTGCTTACTCGCGCGGTGGCTGACACCCTCTAGGAATTTTTTAGTTGCGGAGAAAAGTCGGTAACACGTTCCCGTAACGGATGAGGTAGAAATTTCAATGTGCTATCTAGAACTATAGGGGAATGGAGACACAAAAGTAGTAAGTGGTACGTAGCCGTAACTTAGTCTCACTTTCAAGTAGCTCTCCCCTCTATGAAGGAATAATTTTTGTACGCCATGTTTTTTTTTGAAGGACAAAAAAATTGTTTTTCTTATTTTAGTTTTAAAGCCCATTTAACAGAGATATAGTTTTTCGTACACAAATTAATAAAAGCTTTACCAAATATATCCATATTAAAAACCATTTGGTCGGATTATCTGCCAATTATAAAAACATAACCTCAAAAACCACAACGAAAATATTCCATCAGCTACCAGAAAACGGCTAAATTTTGCAGGCGCGCTTATTTTTTGCAATAAACATAATGCATGTTGCACATAAAAATTTGCATCGCAGTTGAATTTTGACCTCTGCTCGTTAAATCTCGTAATTTTAGATATCATAGTACATATTACAGACATAACCAAACTAAAAAACTTAGCGTGTTTGTTTACTGTTGTGTTCCATATTGTATTATAATAATTCTACCAAAAAGAAACGATTATATTATTTGCAACTACATCGCTACTTTTATGCCATTACGGAAAAAAAAACAGCCTCTACGACGTAGTAGATACCTGGCTGCGACGTAGTAGTGTAGTTGTTACTACAGTGACTTTAAACACTTGGCCTAGTAGTCATAACCATAAATTGGTTCCCCACTTAGGGAATTAACACGTCGCTGTATGGTATACTGAGACGTAGCGGGAATACGTTGCGGTTACCTTTAGGAAATTCTTTCTAGTTGGGGTTTCGTCGTGACAACTTTAAATGTTTGTTGGGAGGTATGATACATAATATCAATAACATTGCCCAACACTATGATTTTATGTTTAAAATTTAAAAAATCTGAAAATAATTTAGATCGTAGATAAGTTGTAAATAAAATGTCGCTAGCTTTTAATATGTACAGTGAAGTGCGCAAATAGCGAATAATGAACACGCGCTTATAGCAAACCCCCGTTCAAAATACCAATTTTTTTTTATTTAGGCATACAATAGTCTTGTAATAGTAAACCTCGGATATAGCGAACCAGTTTTCGTGCAATCTTCGAGTCCACTATATCCGGAGTTGACTGTATATTACACTTTCTAACGATTATTTTTCCAAAAAAATTGTGTGTGCTTAAGACCACACGGCGGAAGTGTAAACTTCACCAAGGCGAAATTAATAATACGAAATACAAAATTTTTTGCGTTGTATATTGACAAAGTATTATACAAAGTAATAACATTGACATAATTATAATTGGGTAAGTATAAATTACTCTAATATATTTTGCTCTGAGTGGCCTTCGTCTACATCATCATATCGCTCTGCTGACTGTTCCTCTCACAGTTAGTCGACTCGAGCCGACTTCACCCGAATGAGCGTTACATAGCCGAGCGTGACGGCTCAGTTCAATTCAGTACCCACAAAAAGTGCTAAACGTGCCTTAAGAAGTTTAGACTTAAAAAAATTTGACTTTTGCATAATGCATATAAGGTTAAATTTACTGGGGGTTAAATTTACTCATACCACCTCCTTTTACCTATTATACAAGCGCGGATCCGGGCCAAAATCTAGGGGGGTTTATGGTCGACAAAAAAGTTATTAAGGTATAATAAAATTAACTTTTAATAAAAAAATTTTAGGGGGGAGGGCTAATTATCCGGTTAGCCCTTTATGTATTAACCAAAAGTGCATATTATTTTTTGTCTAGGGGGGCCATAATTATGTATCGAAATATATTTGATTTTCATCGATTAATCGATATGATATACATAATAGCATTTAAGAGAAGGTGTACTTTAACATTTATTACGATGTCAGTGAACAAGATTACAATGGTTCCAAATTGCGCCCGTAAATTTGTAATTACTTGGTCAAAATGCACTTTAATCGAATTAAATTCAAATAAATATAATATTATAACCTATGCCCATGAAAATTTAGTTAGTTTATAAGTTTAAGTAAAACAATAGCTATACGTGTGGGCGATTGATTTTATTGTCAAAAAATTACAGGCATGAACGAATTAAAGTAAGCAAAGTATAGCCCATATAAAACTTATAAATTTTTTATTGTTTTTCCAAACTTTTAGCTTCAAAAATTGCATTCGAGTTGTGTTTTTTTGTGTGTTTTCCAAAATCCTAATTGATATTTTAAGATCTGAAAAGGTGGAGCATCCTTATTTAGGATACTCTTTTGTAAGTATTTGTTTAAGTATTATTTAGTTAGTTTTTGGTAGGCCACGAAAATGTATAATATTAGGGTAAAAAAACACTTTTGATCATCATTTTCCGCATGGGCGTAGTCAGGGTCTCGCTCAGGGTGGGGCAAAAAATGTACAATCAGATATTTATTTAAAAATAGTATAAGTGCCTGAATAACCTAAACTTAATTTAATAACTTGCAAAGATTGCGAATAAACCTTGATAAAACGTCTTTTTCAAATTTATTCCTGGAAGTCACAGGGAACTCAATTCGTAATGTCGCGCGACGCGCCAAATTTTTAAAAAAAAGTTTGTATTGGCATTCTATTTTCGCATTTTAAATTTTATAGCTCCCCTTTAATTCTCGTATTACTAAATGAGCTAAAGCCAGGATGGGGCAGGTGACAAGCCAAGTGCCCCCACCCTGCCCCACCCTGACTACGCCCATGATTTTCCGTAACAAGTTCTAGCACGTTATTAGGTAAAAAAAAAGTTAAAAAGTAAAGATTACACGTTACGGATCAACGACCCGAATAAATTCTACCTACAAAATGGGAATAATTTCAAAAAATTAAAAATTTAGTTACAGAATTCTGAATTTAAAGGGGATTATCTTAGTTTGGCGTAAAATGCGGTTACAACCGTTTTGGACGGCATCACCTGACCTACGAAAACCATAGAACACAGAAATTGGTTTGGTTGCGCTAGGCCCAGCGATATACCGTACGGGTGCCGCAGCCACAGTTCCTGTGGTGGTCCACCTGATTTTTGTAAACAAAAGTTAGATAGAATATCTCGAGGGGTAAACCGCGCTCCAAAATTGTGTACACTAATACCTCATTTTACCTCTAATACCCGAATTTGTCAAACTAATACCTCTATAACCCTCTAATACCCTTAATAATACCCACTAATACCCACTAATATCTCTGGAAAAAAATCCACTTTTCGCAGTTAAAAAGTTATTAGAGTGTTTTTGGTCAGCACATCTAGACGTCAATTTCGTTATAGTTGTGGTTATGTTAGTGGTTAATAACCATAACTATTTGTCACGAACAACACAGTTTTTGGACACGCCACATAACCAACTGTCATTTCATAAAACTGCAACAAAACCATTTTACAAGAAAAATAGTTTGAAACTTTCTTCAAAATAATCAAAAATGTTCAAAACATAACAAAAATATGAATTTGGAACACGATTCCAGTTTTGGTTGGTTAAAATGTCAATGTAAAATAACCATACCCACTTACATAAAGTTAGCGCTAAAGATCCGTAATTAACCACGTCCTTTGTGGTAATTAAACAAAACCACGGGACAGGTCGCTATTGCGCCGAATCAGAAAAACCACAACCACGATTTTGGAGACAAATGTGCTGACCAAAAACACTCTATTACTTGCCTTGAATGAGAGAGGTTTATAAAACAATTAAAACTTCTAAATTTTTAATTCAAAATAATGTTTATTTCCAAATCATTTTGAACCGAGTCTTGAACAAATCTTCAATGAGAAATAACAATAAACCTAATTAATATGTACCGAAATATTCTATAAAAAAAATTAATTGGAAATAATTTATTGCAATTTACAATAAAACTATTTAGCTGTTTCTTTATATTTTTTTTCTGTGGTAATTAGGTCATGCCTCCTTAAATTGAAAGGACCACTTCCTGATAGCTCCAGGGGACCATAAAACATATATTTTAGCTCAACGATGTTGGTGTCACCTTGCCGGGGCCAGACAAAGTGATTATTGTTTTTTTTTGAAATTTGACCTTGAATTGATTTTCTTTAAGAATATCAAAAACTTTGCCGATAAACCATTGTTTATCATAGGCGACGGCGTAGAATTTTCCTATTGTAATCTCCCCTCCCTCTGGATTTGAGAATAACGACAAATAGCCCATAAAAATGAGATCCCCGATCTCTCAAACCGAACCGAACCGAACCCCCCCTACTTCTTACCATCACTACCAAGCTCTGGATTTGAGAATAATAACAAATATAGTCCGATTCAAAATAGTTGAGACACTTTTTATTGACTGTTTGACAAATGTGACATTACAAATAACATTTAAATGTCAGACTTGTCAAACTCTCAGTAAATGTTGTCTCAATTTTTTTGAATTGGAGAATAGTTCATGGAAATGAGATCCCCGAACCCGCAAACCTCGAAAACGACATATTACACGATATTTTCCATCTCACCACATCCCCACCCCTTCTTACCCCCATCCCCAAAGCTAAGTACGTCATACAGCTTTTGAACAACCTGATTAAAAATTTACATGTGAAAACAGACCCCGAAAACCGTCCTCATTGCATTTTACACCGAAAAATTAATTTTTTTGTGTGTACCTGTGTGCCAAATTTCAAGTCGATAGCTCAATTCATTCAAAAGTTATCGCGTAAAGTAACAGACCGACACACAGTGGTGAGGCCATATGAGATCATGCGGCCAAAATATAAAAACTATCAATTTCGTTTTAAAATCCAAAGATCCAATGTAAAATTGGTAAAATAAGTTTGCTAGAGAGCTGTTAAAGAAACAACAAGTAAAAATTTGCTAATTTATCAGAAACTAAGAAAAGATTGCACTTTTTAGATAAGCTACGAAAGACTTAATTTTCGCCTTTATAACTGAAGATGTCAAATTTTCAAATTTCAAATGTGTTAGTTCGGTTTGCACATGTTTCTTTCAATTTTTAAGAAGTTATTTTTCTTCAATAGATCTTGAGATCTGTTGAGACCTTTTCTTCTAATTTTGACCAAATCGTTCATTTCTGAAGGTTTTGCTTTACAAATCGGACAACAAGCTGCAGACGAAGTTTCTGTTAATATTTGACATATTTTGCCGTCCATCATTGTGAGCGACAAATTATGGGAAACAGAGAAGTTAAATTTTTTATTTGAGCTTCGTAATTCTTCACGACTGGTTACATTTTCCGGCGTTTCTCTTAAAAATTCAAAAAACAAGGGTCTGCAGTAGTTAGAAGACGATGGGTGTGGGTTCTTCCAAATTACTTCATTTTCTATAGAAATTAACTGAATAGGTACCAAAGACACTGAAAAAACGTACTCATCTGTTATTTGTGAATTTTGAAAATTTTGTTTGTAAATGCTATTTCCGGATGCTCCGTCGCAACCCCACTTACTACGCAGCAAAAATTTGTTCTGTTTAGTTTCTAAACTTTTCTGTTTTACGTCTTTGATCTGAAATAGCCGTTATACAGTGTGATCCAAAAGTTGCTGCACTTTTATAAAAGCACCTTTCTCTGTAATTTCCATTAAAGAAGGATAGCATTCAGATTTGGCTTGGAAAATTTGGTTATAACTGGGAAAAATGTCCGCGTTTTTCAATAAGCACTGTTCTCTTAAGGAATTATATTGATATCCAGATAACTTAATATCCGTCATTAGAGCTAAAGATTGTGCTCCTAAAAAAAGCACTTCTCGGATCATCGCAGCTTCATCTCGTTTTTCTTCTGTACACAATCTTCTTTCCAATAAGCTTTGCAGCTCAGCTATTGTTAATTTATGAATTTTTTCTAGGTCTGCCACTTTTCTACGTTTGCTTCTTTCTGAACATTCTTCCATCTTTTTAGTCGGTCTACCTGCCGCAGTCAGGTAATTTACTTTATTGAACTAAAAGAAAAATATTTTAGAAAACAAAATATTATCGATTAAATTCAAAGGACATTATTATATAATTTTAAAAAATAACTTTAGGGATAAATTTCCAAACAGCCATTGGGGAAAATTACTTCAACTTCATGGATGTTTTTTCATTTTATTAAAATATTTACTTGCCTTGCAAAAACTTCTGATGTTGAAATGAATTTTTTTCAGTAGTAATTTTTTTATGGTATTAGTTATATGATATTTATTATGTTGGATATAGTTACAAAATAATGGCATGAAATATTTTATATATTTTTTATTTTTATTTGAAGCAATTTTGGCCGTATGGTCTCATATGACCTCACCATTGTGCGACACACCGACAGACTTATAGACCGACAGACACAAAAAATTTTTTTGCTGAAAATAGGTTTTCTACGCGTTTTGGGCCATTTTAAGACGATTTAGCCAATAAAAATTTTTCAAAATTTTTTGCCGATACTATACTTTCACATCATTTAGGACTTTACAAGTAAAAATAAACGGCAGTCAAAAACCAAAAATTTATTTCGACCCCTTGAAAAATTTAAAATTGAATTTGAAAAATCATATTTACCTGTATTACACTATTATTGGCAACATTGTAAAAAAATAGCAATCGTGCTGCAATCGGTGCTGCATGAAAATATTGGAGTTAACATAACCTAACTTTATTGCTTTAGCCGATTGCCAACTTAAATTAAAGTATTATGAAAAATGAATCATATAGACAATTATCAGTCTCATAGACATTTCTACTGAACATAACTTACCTTATTTTTTTCACTGCCACCACAAAAAAACATAGAGTTTACCACTGGATACGCACCTCGATACGCACGGTTTTTTTTTACAACAGGTGTAGGCAATGTTGCCAACTCATTAATATGTATCTACTAATAAGGAGGTTCCCATAAAAAATGCTCATAATCTACTGTAGCATATTGATACGCGTCGAAAGGTACCAGATACCAGGTTACATTGGACTTGTTCTGTGGTAAATAGGGAAATAACTTTGAAAAGTCGTATGTTCTTTTATAATTCTAATACAGCTATTACCCAGACTAATTCCTCTAATACCCCGGCTATTACATCTAATACCCTTCTAATACCCGCCTACTAATACCCACTAATACCCTAATAATACCTCTAATATCCACTATTTCCTCTAACAATTCCACTAATACCCAAGATTTGTACACCAAAATACCCACGCGGTTTACCCCTCGGAATATCTCTTTAATGAACAACTAATATTTTTTGAAACCAAGGCAGTTTTCCTAATGTTTTTTAGTATATCCTTATAAAAAGTATTTTTGAGACGTTATTTTTTTTAGTGCGCTTCATTTTTCCTTACACAAAAATTAGAATTCGACGAAAATAATGTGTTCGTTTCAGTGTCAAAAGTAATCCGCTTTGTTTACTTTCCAAGTCCTCGGTTTACCTTTCATACTAAACGATCACATTGAGTTTGACTTGTATTTTAAGTTTTCTGTAATGAAAGATAAAGCGGGCTAAAAAAAAATTAAATGTTTCTAAAAAATATTATTATATAAGAATGTACTAAAAAACAGTTGCCTTGATTTTCAAAAAATTCCAAAATTATTAGTGTTTCATTAAAGAGATATCCTATCTAACTTTTGTTTACAAAAATCAGCTGGACCACCAGTGACGTAAAAAATTCGACATATATAAGATCCATAGAGCGGTCTATTCTAAGGACCGTGTGCCGCAGGCATATTTGTAAACGACGTCCATGATTGCGATTCGGTTGTAGCCCGAACGCTGCCGTAACCGTGTCAACGAAGCCCTATTCTACATTGACACGGTTCAGTTACGTTGACGATCGATTGACAACGGTTAGGTTTCACATTATCTAGGATTCCGGGAAAGAGTTCAGGAGAGTATGTTTTAAAAAAATATATGTACGTTAGAAATTTACGAATTTTTTCTTAAGAAAGATTGTGGTTCTGAAATCCAGACTGATTTTTAACGAACATTTTTGCGATCACGGGTGTTAGTTACCCAAGCGATTTACCATATCGTATGCTATTTACCAGAGATGTTCGGGCGAAAGACGATTGGCGATCCTGGGTATTGTATAGAAATATGCGTGCCGCAGCCACGTAGGGTATTGGATGTCCTGTATCGATTCTGCATATGCGCATATTTCGAATCTGATACTGACACGGGCAAATAAATAAAGATGTTTTTTACCTTATTATTTTTTTTCTTATTTCCTTAAACCCTTCAAAAAACCCACATCTATACGACATAGAATATCTTAAGTTTTTTTAGCATCAATATTTATCCAACCTTTCATTCCACGTAGAAAATCACACAGCAACAACTCCAGATGGCTACATCCTGGTTCTACACAGGATAGCTTGCAAAAGGTTTGAGCAGGATTGCTCCACTCAAAATAAAACTCCAATCTTAATGGTACACGGTCTTTTTTCTTCTGCAATTGAGTGGATAGTTCAAGGTCCAGATAATGCTTTGGGCTTGAGACTTGCCAATGCTGGTATGTAACAGGTTATTAATAAAAATTAAAACTCTTCTTCCATTTGATCCTTTCCTCGCAAGAAACTACCCGTACTTTTAATGAAGGTAATATAATATTTGCCTAGCTGAGAGACTTGCGTTCCAACTTCTCGAACATTTCTCTTTTCTAAATCCTTCAACCTCAGAGTATTCCTGCATGAGCGCCGATCTAAAAGCGACTATATAAAATGCTTTCAGTGCCACTCGATACTCCCAGGAGGTTTATCTACATGCCTTATCCTTTCCTTTTTATGTGCAGTTTCTGCATTTCTTAGGGAGCAATTCCTTTAAATCCCATCCCTTTGATGAAGATAAGGTTATCTGACCACTTAAGGGACTTAAGGTTCCTCAGTTCGTACTTGTGGAACTTTTCTCTTCTCTATGTCATTCACACTCAGAGTATTCCAGCATGAGCGCCGATTAAGAACCTTCCCTTATCCTTTAGGTTTTAGCCTCAGCTTCTGCATGGTAATTGTTTTCATGATTTCGTAGGGAGTAATTTCTTTAAATCTTAAATCCTTGTCAACCCTATCCGTCCTTTTATTGAAGATAAGGATATCTGGACACTTTACGAAGTTAAGGTTCTTTAGTTCCAACTTGCCAAACTTTTCCTTTCTCTAAGGCCGTCACACTCCAAGCGTTCCTGCATAAGTTCATGATCTGAAAACGACTATACGTTTTTAGTTCTGCTTGACTCTCTGAGGAGAGGTATATATTGGCTCCCTCTCATCCTTTCCTTGTTATCCACAAGCTCTGTATGGTAAATGGTAACACGATTTTCTAGCGACTAGTACCTTTACATTCTCGTTGAACCTACCCATCCTTTTAATGAAGATAAGGATATCTGACCACTTAAGGGACATGAGGTTCTTCAGTTCCAACTTGTCGAAATTTTATCTTCTCTATGTCCTAGAAGCAACCATATACATGGCTTTTGTTGCTGCTTGACTCCCTGGGGAGATGTATATGGTTGCTCCCTCTCCTGCTTTCAGCTTTATGGGCTCGAAAATGCGAACTCTGCCTGTTGTCAACTTCACTTTTAGTTTCAGTTATTAAGTGTTTTTTGAACATTTTTTGTTGTTTACAATAAAAGCATTATCATTATTCTTTTATAATTTTTTTTATAAGTGGCTTCAGCATGATAAACGGTTACATGAATTCCTGGGGATTAATTCCTTTAGACCTCGTTGCTTTGCAAGAACACTTGTGCATCTAATGCAATCACTCGGTGCTCCTTTTACTCCTCTCTACTGTGAGTCTTAAAATTCTGGATGGCTGTTAAGTCTTCAGAGCTAAAAGTGGTATTTGTCGCTTCAACATCTATGTTATTTTCCGGTATTCGGAGTTTGGTTCTCTGTTCACCTACATTTTTCACCTTTGGCAATGAGGAGAGTGCTAGTATACGCCGAAAAAGCTCAAGGGCAATAAAAGTTATTACGTCTTCGTCTTATCACACAAAAATTAGCAACTTCAATTTTTTTTTAAGAAGAGCAAATATTTTGCAAGATTTTCCGTATCTGCTGTTAAGTGGAACATATACCTATCTTACCTAGTTCGTAATAGAGATACTCCAGACACCGTTTAGAACTAGACTCTCGTAGATTTTAGATTTGTAGATACTAAGCCCCTTAGCATCTATACCTATAAGATCTGATTTTGTCTCCAAGATAGGCAAGCCTCTGCCAAATAAGGCTATTTTTGGAAGGCGTTTTTAAAGCAGATATTCAGCTGTCTCTGATGTGTTATTGTAGTATCTGTCATTGTCATCGTTCGTTTCACCTATTCTGCCGTGCTTAGTAAGACCCACCTATCTGCGTTTTCACTTATTTCGAGAAAAGCGAGTTTAAAGTTTAAATGCTTGCCAAGTGTTACATAGTAATATATTTTTTTGTTGGTAAATGTTTATGGGTTCCTAGTAGCAATATCTAAGTAATAAAACAAAAAAAAAGTTACAAATTATTACCTATTTAAAGCTATTTTCGGTCCTAACTCATTTTTGATTTTTTTGCAGATAGATGGGTCTTACTTAGGACGGCAGTATTGCCTTTATAATTTCACTGAGCAGTGCTCGGTAAGCAGTACAACTACTAGTCTATTTTAGTTGTCACTTTCCGAGTGCCAACTGATTAATTTTTTATTTATTCAGTTCTTCTAGGAAGTGGCTAGGGTTTTTTATTCATCGACAGAAGAGCTCTTGATTTGAAATTTTGACCAAAACTTTTTTTTTATTTATTTTAGGATATGACGTTTGGTTGGCCAATAACCGAGGGGTTTTATTCTCAAGGAACCACACAACTTTAGACCCCGATAAAGACTCCAAGTTCTGGGACTATAGTTACCATGAACTTGGATTTTATGATACGCCTACTTTGATAGATTATGTGTTGGCTTCCACCAAAAAGTCACAACTTTATTATGTTGGTGACTCGCAAGGAGCCACGCAGTTTTTAGTCATGGGTTCGGAGAAGACAAATTATACCGATAAAGTGAGATTTGCCATTTTGTTGGCACCTGCTATGGGCATAGTTAATGGAACTGGAATGCATAGGGCTTTTATGAGAGTTATGTATAGCATGCTGGAGGTAAAATCTCAATAAAAAAAATCTGTAAGTTTCTTTTCAACAACTAAGCACAAACAAGGATTTGGCATCAGTGGCGGTTCCACCATAAGTGCACATGTGCACTCCCAAATTTTAATTTAAAAATATTAAAATATGATCATTCTTTTTAATAATTTCATCATAAAATATTAATAAACCCCAAAAAGAATTCACCAAAGACTTAAATACTAACTAGAAATTAACACCCATTATGTATATGTTTGTATTCTTGTTCAATCGAACATGCGGTGGATGCGTAGACCGGCTGGTGCTCCGCTTAATTGGAGTCAAATTCTGTGTACCGTATAGTGCCTATAGAATTTTAAAGTACACAGAGACTGGGCCTTACTTCGGTTAGTGCTCTTGTGAATCAATTGAGGCAATCGATGCCGCCCGCACCCGCGTGATGCCACCCGCGTCTACAGTGACCATTGGCTGTTAAAGGTAGCTCATGTACACCACCAGAACATCGCTGTTTGCTTTCTTGATTTTATTTTTCGATTTGGATATTTTTTTTTAAATAAAATTATTTTGATCGCTGGGAGCAACTAAGGCTCAATCACGAATTAATCTATGCGGAGATATTGATTGTCTTTTTGTAAAACCATAACAGATAGCTGGTCACAACGATACAAATACTTAATGCTTAACTGTAAAAGATTTCGAAAACAATAGACAGGTCTCCCTAATTAAAGGATTTCATTATGGTTAATAATTATAAATTAATTACAAGTTGTTGCTGCACTACCCGAGTAATACGTATACCAATAATAGCGCCTACCCTAGATAAAATTCCAAACACTTTTTTTTCATATCATCAGATTTTAAATAACTTATCTTGTGACATATTTAACAAAAATATTCATAATAAGCATTTTTTATTAATTCTTATTCTAAAGATTACTTAGGACATATTTCGAATAATTGCATATTCTGCATTATCGCTCATTTTTCATCTTATATATTTTCTAAAGGTGGCTTGCTTTATTTATATTATCGCTTATGGGACAAAAAAAGGCTCCTAGCAAATGTTTAGTTTATTTGGAAAACAGTAAATGTTTTATCGAATATTCATAAAAAATAAAGCTACTTCTTTTTTAGTTTGAATTTGGGCGAAAAACATAAAATAATTTAAAATTAACTGTAACAAAAAAAGCGATTTGGCTTTTTTGCTAGTTGCTGTCTTTTTTCATATGTGGACAGAATCATCTCGATTCCATAATAGCTATAATTTTTTATTTTTATTTTTAAGGGCTTCGAAGTTTTGTGTTGACTTATTTTAATAAAATATTTGAAAATAGAGTTGTGAGGGATTTTTTTTTTAAATTTTTAACTTGTAGTTTAGTACCTATTATGTGTGTGCAGTACGCGTGATAGTGACAAAATAATGAAAATTTTTGCCTACTCTGCTTTCATTATTCATCGATATATTGGCCATCACTTTCAAACGAAGATCAACATAGTTTGCTTTAGTTACAATTTAGGGAAATTTGATCCTTTTGGCGAGAACTTTGCACAAAGTAAATGGCTCAACTTGGAAGAACGCTAACAAACTCCGTTTCTAACAGTGGCGGCTCGTAGAATAAAAATCTGGAGGTTGCAAAGGAGAATCGTGATTTTTTAACACACAAATATACGGATCAAGCTTTAATAATCAAGGAATAAATTACAAAATTAACATTCAATACACACCTATCGAGATTTACTTAAACGGACTACACGGCAAATTAAAATAAGAAATTAGCATGCAAAATAAATAATCGGTTTGCAGTCGACCTGCAACCACAGAACACCAAAGGGAAGAAATGCAAACTACGTGTTAAACCGTTGGTAACACAAGAATAACCTTAACACGGTCCAGAAAGAGAGAAGACTATAGCTCTCTGTCTAGATGAAACATGTCGGGACACAGCTGATTTTTGTCAAAATAAATCAGCTGATATCACAGAACACCAGCTAAGCTGATATTTGTTAAAATAAATCTGCTGGTCAGTGAAAATCAGCTGTTGATGGGAAAAACGTTTGTTTTTGTTAAAATGTATTTTTTCAGAACCATCCCATTTAAATCATGGCATACTTTTTCCATCAAATTTGCACAAAAATATCGTCAAGTAAAACTTTGTGGACAATAATTTTTTTACAAAATTTATGGAAAAAACCAAAACTTTATATGAAATGGTTCTGAAAAAATACGTTTTAAACAAAAACAAACTTTTTGTACCATCATCAGCTGATATTCAATGAACAGTATTATATTAATATTTAAAAATTAATTAATAAACATATTATAGTACTTACCAGCTTTCTTACTGCTAAAGATACATTTATATGAACTGTGATATTGTTATTTCAGTGTTGAGCAGATAGTAAACTAAAACACTTTCCGTGATAGACACACAGTTTATTGAACTTAAACACTTTTCCGGATAGACAGTTCGCTCAACTAAAACCCTTCCCAGGACAGATCCTGCGCCGAGGGGCTGATCAATGCGCTTCGGACTAATAAAAATCAGTAAAAATTAAGTCCTGGCAGGACCTTTGGTTTGCTATTATTCGTTAGTCATTTTTGTCTTTTTTTTATCACTTTATACCTAAATAAGACCAAGAAGGACCAACAAAAATATGGATTATGTAAAGAACTGTACACAATTTTTGCTATTGATCAGCCTTTCTCCCTGCAATGAATTGCAAGACAAGCAGTGATAGAACCACCATACAGCAAGACCTTCTGCAGGGCAGAGGTGCTCCCACCAACTAAACCTTTTTAATTTCGCTGAAATCATTTTTTACTTATCACTGTGTGTGTGATCACTCCAGCCCTTCGGGCTCTCTATGGAGCATACGCCTCTCAGCAACCCTGTGCCTTGCTGCATTGTAGTTCTGCCACTGTTTATTTACATATTGAAATAAGTTTTTATAAAATACACATTATACAGGGTGTTTCATAATTCAATAACATAATTTTAGTGTTGAATTCCTTAAGTGGTTTCAAGGCAAAATTTTTATATAACCTTAAACGCCTTGTTTTAAAGTTTCTTTTATTTAGTTTTTTATAGCTATTGTACTTTTCGAGATATTTCGTTCAAATTTGACATATTAAGCTATAGGCACTACACTTTTAGACATGCCAAATAATAGTAAACATGTACAGAGTGACCTTTTTCAGGGGTCATGTCGCCTTTTACCCCAGAATTTTTTTGTTTTAAGCCACTGGTAGGGAGAAGTAGGGATTTTAAAACAAGAAATAAAATCTTTGTTTCATTTGCAAACTTTTTTGTTTTTCTGAAATTTTTTTGCAACTTTAACCATTTTAGAGAAAATCGCTGTTGCACCAAAGGCTGCTATCATAAAATAAAAAATGCTCCAGTATGGTATGGCGAGTATATCAAAATAAATAAATTAATTAAAACCTATTTGACATGCCTTAACTTGTAGTGCCTATAAGTAAATATACGAGCCAAATTTGAGCTAAATATCACAAAAACTGTAAAAGCTATATAAAAAAAGTAAATTTAAACACCCTGTATCTCTACTACTAAGCGTTTGTAGACCTTTGTTTATATAAACTTTTTGTCTTGAAATCACTCTAGGAAATTATCTTTAAAAATATTTTATTGAATTTTACAACACCCTATATAACCCATTTTGGCTTACATGCATTACGAATAATGTTTCAATATTGCACTAGTGCTATTATACAAATCCTATTTATTTTTTTGTTGTGTCTGCAGTTTTTTGTAGCGGTTGACAAAAATATGCCTGCTTCCCCCATTAAAAAAACAAGCACATTGAATATAATGCAAGGCTAAATCCTCTCCCCCTTGAGCATTACATATTTCAAGAATGTAGTCAAACTCATTAGGTAATATAGGCACACTATATCCCCAAATGTTAAATACAATACAATTAGGAGCTTTCATTGGAGCAATATGAGCTCACTATTATATGTAATAAAAATAAGACAAAATGGGCCACTTGTATATACAGTTTGACTTATTGTATCTGATCCTCAGCACAGAAATCAAAAAATATGTTTTTACACAATACACAAGTCAAATTTTATGAATTTATATGATTTTGTGGAGGTCCTGATATTGTATAGTTTTGAATTTTACACAATTGGGCTTTATGTTCTGTGTAAAAATATATTTATTGATTTCGGTTCCGAGGGTCGGATACCATTAGTCAAACTGTAGATAAGATTACTTAACAAAGTAATGTGAACTTTCTATTTTATGCCTAATTTACCCATAACATAATGCACAATGGAAAGATTTAGTGTTTATACTTTATGTCTACAATACTAAGGAAATGGAAACAGAGATATTAAAATTAAGCAATGAGTTTGTTCATTGTGCATTAAGTTTTTGGGTAAACCAGGCCTTACTTAGAAAAATGCCTTGATAATATAAGTTATGTGAATAATGACCTGTTCTAGTTTAAAGATTTCTGAAGTTTTGACATGTAATAGAATTTGCAGACAAAATAACAACTACCTTTTTCAGATAGAACAGTCACACCCCCCACCATATTCAAAAGTTTAAAAAATATATATTTTTTTTACATGTGTCAACAAGTGAAAAAAACATTTTTTTACATTACAATTGACATGTAAAAAAATTATTTAGTTGTTTTCTTTTTTCACAAGCTATAAAATATTGTTTGTGAATAGAATCCTCTTTTGGGGGACCAACAAAAATTTTTATGTTAGAAAGAAAACCTGTCTAACATAATTAAATAAAAATAAATAAAAAAAAAAAAACTTTGTAAAATGTTTATTTTAAAAGATTTTACAGTAAAAATTGCGAAAAATAAATAATTACTACTATCACTACCATAAGAAATTATTATTATTTTTTGACTTCACCAAACCAAACTTTCCACTAAGATTGTTAAAAAATTTAGATTTATTAAAATAAAACTAAGTGAAACTTTATAAAACACCTTAAAAAACATGACTGCTGAAGCTCCAATTGACACCTGTTTAAAAAACAGAATTACTACCCTGAATACAAATTTAGCTTTGAGATTACATTGTCCGGTAATTATGCAGAATAAAATATTATTTTACAGCTTATGCAGTGGCGCACCCAGGAATATGTCTTGGGGGGGGGGGAGGGCGAGGCTTCATGATGTCGTATTTCATGCTATTTTTTGTGTTTATTCATGAAATATGTGGAAAATATATAAAAAAAATCTTAGGTTTGGGCCCCCCCCCCTGGCTGCGCCCATGGCTTATTGCATTACAGATTTCTTGACATTAGCCCAAGATTTACATGGCATTATTGGCAAAACAGTACAAATTACAGGTTAGCTGTTACCACTTGGTTAGTACTATCTGAGGGGAACACAAAGCTGCCTTTGCAAAATTAAAAAACAGTGTTTGTTTTACTTAAAAATAAAACAAATTTTCATTCATTTCCAAACAAAGCATGCAACTTGTTTGTTCTGTCTCTCTTTAAGTAACATCATCTGAGTGAGAGAGAGGACACAAAAGTTGCATGCATGGAAGAGTAGTTGCACAGTCCGAACAGGGTATTAGGCAATAAAAAATGCTATTTATAAAACTCAAGGATACTGTTTCAGTTCCATATTGACACATCTCTTTCTCCTCAGAAAAGAACAGGTATGTGCCATGATCAAATTGATACAGTAAAGTTGAGTTTATAGTTGGGGCTGTAAAGCTGGTTTGTCACTATGAAAGTTTCTCTAAAATGCATGCAACCATCTCATTCCAAGTGCCATCATCGGATATAGTGACATGGGTTTGATGCAGTCAGAACAGGGCTTAAGTCAAACTTATTAAGCAGAGAGGCAGGAATTTTAAAGCTATATAGCAATACCAATAACAAACAAAGCCATATGCCATAAAGTAAGCAGTAAGATGCAACAAAAAATGTATTATCCTACAAACATGGGTCTACAAAGTGGCATATATGTCAGGGGCAGCCCCCCCCAAAAGCTAAGTTTTTTCTAATATTTTCCACATATTTCATGAATACAAACATAACATATGGCCTCATGGGGTACCCCCCCCCCTACCTTTATTTTACAGATCAAAATTTTAATGATCTTTTAATACTTTTCGATATTGCAGCGTATTGTTTGAGGTTAAAACAAACCCTAACTAATAAATCACAGCTGCTACCACTCCCAAACAGTTACCTATCTATCTATCACTTAGGTACAGATCAGGTTTACACTAAAAACCAACTACTATCCCCTTGGATTACCTTCTACCACCAAAAAACAAACTACTACCAACTTTTGCTACCTTCTACCAGGAATAAAGTAACTACTTCCACCTTCCCCTAGTTTCTACCAGCAAAAAACCAACTACTACCAAGTTCCATTAGCTTCTACCACCAAAAAACCAAATACTACAATCATAATCAAAGGAGGTAGTAGTTGGTTTTTTAGTGGTAGAAGATAAGCGTTGGTAGAAGTTGGTTTTTTGGTGGCAGAGACTAGGATAAGATGGCAGTAGTTGGTGTTTTAGGGGTAGAAGCTCAGCGAAGGTAGTAGTAGTTTGTTTTTTGGGGTTAGAAGTAGGGGAAGGTGGTAGTAGTTGGTTTTTTTGGGATAGAAGCCACAGAAGGTGGTAGTAGTTGGTTTTTTGGTGGTAGAAACTAAGCGAAGGTGGTTTTTGGCATAAAACTGTGTCGCAGCTGAGTGATAGATCACTGTAACTCTTCAGAAGTAGTAACAGCTTAGACTTATAAGTTAGAACATATTTGTTTTTATCATAAACAAGGCGGCCTTACTTAAAATAGAAATTTCCATTGTTCATAGTGGAAAGTCTGAAGTAAGCCTAAATAAATGAACTTACCCCTTACCTTACTTTAACGAACAATAAATCCACCTTAAAACTAACTGGTATGGGGTCGTTGAATTGACTGTTTTTTATATGCTGCTCCTTGTTTTTTATACTGCTGCTGCTTCTTTTTTACCTGCTACTGCTTGTTAGACTCACAAAATATGCCGATCTAGTACACAATGATTTGATTTTAGTTTTTTTATCAAAAATCAGATTGAGGGGAACACCCGACAAAAATGACATTCACCACAGAATAAATTCAGGTGTGTCGCGTGTCTCTCTTTCTGTCTGTTCTGGTGGGCTCTCTCTCTTTCCCACAACAGCAGTCAAACCACAGAACAGGATGACACTGTCAAACGTCATTATGTTTAGTTCCAATTTAGTCCCTTGTCCAGATCGCAGGCGCTGTTCGCGCTGTTATATTCCGTACGTCATTTTCACGGGGGTGCCTGCAACCTCACTGAGCTTTATGGGACGGCTGAAATCCACACATACAAACAAAATCTCGCGCGCTTGGTCATAGGCGAATTGGGTTGCATTCGAGATGTAAACCTCTAGATAAAGCCGTCGCTGTGACGTAAGTAAAGCTGGGGGGACCACTATAAGGGGCCACCAAATTTCATATGCCAGGATTTGGTGCTAATTTGTTGCTAATTTGTTACCGAATAATTAAATTTGTTGCTGCAGCCGTTAACGAGAAATCGCAACCCCTGTGACTTTACGGTAAACCTGAGGGGCCACCTCATAACTCTGGACTGAAAGGCGATACGAGGATAATTTAAACGCCATAATTTGTTGCTCGGGATGTGCAACCAATATTAAAGAATCCCAAAAGACTTATAATTTTCTTTTTTTTTTGAAAAAAACTGTTTTTTGTTAATATTTTTGTTAGTAGTATTAAGGTAGAAACACTTGTAGTACCCTTATGAATTTGTTACCGCTATTTAAAGCGCCTGAGAGCGTTATTAAGCAAAAATAAAAAAATATTAAAAAATTGAGTCAAAGACCACTGTGCGCCGAGTAAAGTTGAGGGGCCACCTTGTATCTCGGTAGTCTTTAAAGATATTAATCTCAAACAAAAATCATAATTTGCTGCTAAGAGTCTTTCATTGCATCGTGTAAAACAAATTATTTAAATCCAATCGTACGATTAAAAAAAAAATAATAATAACATATTTTTCCTGTATTTCTAAACCCAACTGGAGGGCCACAGAGTTGTTTATACACTTCCTAGCGCTCAAATAGCACTAAATGTGTATGTATATGGCAAATTTGTCGCTGCTTCCGTTTTCGAGAAATTAAATTTTTATTTGCTATAAAGTTCAACGTGTTTCATATAGTTTTTACCCGGTTTCTCAAAAACTAACAAGAGGGCCACACATTTTTTTCAGTTACTTGTAGTACCTAAAGAGTACTACCAATATTGTTAACAAATAATTTGTTGCTGCTTCCGTTTTCGAGAAATTGAATTTTTATTTGCAATAAAGTTCAAAGTGTTTCATATAGTTTTCACCCTGTATCTCCAAAACTAACAAGAGGGCCACAGATTTTTTTCAGTTACTTATAGTACCTAAAGAGTACTACCAATATGTGTTAACAGATAATTTGTTGCTGCTTCCGTTTTTGAAAAATTGAATTTTTATTTGCTATAAAGTTCAACGTGTTTCATATAGTTTCCACCCTGCAACTCCAAAACTATCAAGAGGGCAACAGATTTTTTCAGTTACTTATAGTACCTAAAGAGTACTACCAACATGTGTTAACAAATAATTTGTTGCTGCTTCCGTTTTCGAGAAATTGAATTTTAATTTGCAATAAAGTTAAACGTGTTTCATATAGTTTTCACCCTGTATCTCAAAAACTAACAAGAAGGCCACAGATTTTTTTCAGTTGCTTATAGAAACTAAAGGGTACTACCAACACGTGTTAACAAATAATTTGTTGCTGCTTCCGTTTTCGAGAAATTGAATTTTTATTTGCAATAAAGTTAAACGTGTTTCATATAGTTTTCACCCTGTATCTCAAAAACTAACTAGAGGGCCACAAATTTTTTTTAGTGGCTTATAGTACCTAAAGAGTACTATCAACGTATGTTAACAAATAATTTGTTGCTGCTTCCGTTTTCGAGAAATTGAATTTTTATTTGGTATAAAGTTCAACGTGTTTCATATAGTTTTCACCCTGTATCTCAGAAACTAACTAGAGGGCCACAGATTTTTTTCACCTACTTGTAGTACCTGAAGTGTGCTACCAATATGTGTTAACAAATAATTTGTTGCTGCTTCCGTTTTCGAGAAATTGAATTTTTATTTTAGATTTTGACCCTTTGTATAGTTCTTTTATTGCTTTTATGTATGTATGATTGATATAGACAGTGGCCAATCCTTCCAACAGCGAAAATCAATGCAAAACGATCTGAACAACAGGCTCTTGTCAGAGCCAACCCTGACAATTGTTAGCCTGAACATCGAGGGTATCACGAAAGATAAACAAGTCCTTATCTCTCAACTATGCCAAACACATAAATGGGACGTACTATGCCTTCAGGAAACGCACAGAGATGAAAACGCAAACAGGCCCAACATTCATGGTATGCGTCTTGCCGTCGAATCCCCCCATAACAAGTATGGTAGCACCATTTTTGTAAGTATTAACATGTCGCTGACATCTACCGGCAAAAAAGTAACCGACGATACTGAAATACTCACCATCGAAAAAGGAGCTTTTACCATATCATCCGCTTACAAACCCCCTGGCAAATCACTGAAACTACAAATGCCGGAGAACTATGGGAGACAGGAGATTCAGTTTATCGTTGGAGATTTTAACTCTCACAGCACATCGTTGGGCGACAATGAAACCGATACAAATGGGCAACTTCTAGAAGAGTGGGCAGAAGTCAACAAACTTTCTCTTCTCCACGATCCAAAGTTGCCGTGCTCGTTCAACAGCAAGAACTGGAAACGCGGCTATAATCCCGATAACTGCTTTGTGAGCCAAAAGATCCAAGACTCATGTATAAAACACGTGTATGATGCATTGCCAAAGACTCTTCACAGACCTATTGGAGTTCAAGTCTATTCAGTCATCAAAACAGCTGAAATACCTTTTCGAAGAAGTTTTAATTTTAAAAAAGCAAATTAGCCTGAATACTCAGCTAATCTAGATGCCGAACTCGAAAATCTAGACCCATCACCACAAAACTACCAAACCTTTTTGCAAATCTTACAAAGGGTATCAAAGCGATACATACCAAGAGGCTGCAGGCAACATTTCATACCGGGGCTGTCAGAAGCCTCTAAAGGGTTCTTAAACAAGTACGAAAAACTTTTTAACAAGGACCCGTTTAGCGAAGAAACTATAGCCTGCGGTAATGCGCTCATGATAGCACTGAGCGAGACTCGAGAAAAAAGAAAAAAGTGAATAGACACCCTTGAATGAATGGATATGACGCACAGCAGCAAGATGGCTTGGAACTTAATCAAAAAGCTAAATGGAGATCCAAAGCAAAACAAAGCGCCGTCAAATGTTACTGCTAACCAAGTAGCTCACCAACTGCTCCTCAACGGTAAACCGGACAAAAAATGCCAAAAAAAATGCATCAATCGGTCTCCAACAACCGAGAAAAACCACTTTAACACACCCTTTACCATAAAAGAGCTAGATAAAGGGATAAACTCACTGAAAAATGGCAAAGCAGCAGGAGAAGACGACATCTGTGTAGACAAATCAAAAACTTCAGAACAATAGCAAAAAACTGGATTCTAAGACTTTTTAACACCTGTCAAGTTACATTCCAGATACCAAAAGTATGGAGGAAGTCGAAAGGCGTAGCATTGCTAAAACCTTGGAAAGACCCTGAGTCACCAAAAAGCTACCGCCCCATATCGCTTCTTTGTCACCTATACAAGCTATATGAAAGGCTAATCCTCCAACGACTAGAGAGGACTGTCGACTCAAAAATCATTCCACAGCAAGCCGGCTTTAGACCTGGGAAGTCTTGCACCAGCCAAATACTAGCACTGACGGAACACATCGAAGATGGGTTCGAGAAAAAACAAATAACAGGTTTGGTTCGGTTCGGTAATATGAACCGTCATCACAGAAACTTGCTGTATAAAGTCTATGATACACTGAAAGACTACCACCTTGTTCAAATGGTAGAATCCTTACTACAAAACAGATAATTCTACGTGAGTCTTGAAGGGAAAAAAAGTCGATGGCGAATCCAGTTAAACGGCTTGGCTCAGGGCAGCGTACTGGCACCAATCCTCTTCAATCTCTACACCAACGACCAACCAACACCAGCTTTTACCAGAAACTTTGTATATGCCGATGACCTGGGCATTACAGCGCAAGGTTTAAATTTTGAAGAGGTGGAGCAAAAACTGGAAGCAGCCTTGAGTATGATGTCCACTTACTATCAGGATAACTTTCTAAAACCAAATCCCTCCAAGACCCAAGTCAGCACCTTCCACCTCCACTCTCGACAGGCAAATAGAAAGCTAAACGTTACCTGGGATAACAACAACCTAGAGCACACAGATAAACCTACCTATCTTGGAGTCATATTGGACCGCTCCCTAACATACAGGTTCTATTGTGAAAAAACGCGAATGGCTGGTGGAGGCGCGGAATGGCTTTTTGAGGAAGCTCGGAAACAGCAAACAAGTGGGGCGCAAAACCAACAGTACTAAGAACATCAGCGAGGCGTTATGCTTTTTGACAGCGGATTATGCCTGTCCAGTGTGGAGCAGATCCACTCACGCCAAAAAAGTAAATGTCAGCCTGAACGAAACCCACGCCACTGGACAAACTGTACAAAGCCTCGGGCCTCTCAGACCCTGACTCACGTAGGCACCTACGAATATACAGACCTTCGATGAGCGTCACTCACTTACTGGACACGAGGCGCAACTTGGCAGACTAAAGTCAAAAAGGCGCTTCCTGGGTGCGCCACTGGCTGAACCACCCGCCTGCTATCGAATAACAGAACTCCCTCCGAGCGGAACATCAAGCGACTGGAGAACCTGGCGAATGTTGAACCGCAACAGAACTGGTGTAGCCCCTGTTAAGACCAATCTCATCAGATGGGGCCTGTTGGATGGAAATGACGACAAGTGCGACTGCGGAGCTATACAGGATATGGAACACCTACTTACCTAACTATCCACATAGATGTACCCTCGACGCTTTATGGACAAACAATCAACAAGCCAGAAACTGTAGTTTTCCGGACTGGAATAAGTAAGTAGAAAAAAAGATATTAGTTTGCTCTAACACTGTCCATAATTTTTCTACTGGAAAGGTATCATATGCTTTTTGTAGGTCCACAAAGGTAACATGAGTTTCTATATTTCTGGCGCTCCTTTTCTCAATTACTTGTTTAAGACAAAAAACATTATCACTACAAGATTTGCCTGCACGAAACCCACTTTGCTCTTCTTCTTCGTGTTCATGAAAATAATTCTCTATTAGATCTCTACGAATCCTACATTGCTGCAATCCAGCTTGTTTTATTTTGTATGTATTGAGGATATGAATGCAATTTTCCAATCATTAGGTACTGGATGTCCGTTTATGCATTGATTGATAATTTATGTGAGATTTTCGAGTAGTTTCTTTGATCCATATTAAGGCATTTCAGCATATATTCCCCCAGGTCAGCTAGCTTTTCCGGATTAAGCTTTTTAATATTATTCTTTATCATTTCTTTTTTGAAGATTACTTCTTCTCCTTCTATGTCTCTCCTCGGAGAAACTGCCAGATATTCGGGTCTCGTCTCCTGCAGCAGTACCTTGTAGTGTTCTGTCCATTGTTCTGGTTTGATTATCTGGATGTTTACTTTTTCTTTTGTTGGGTTTTTTACTGTAGAAATGAATTTCCATACTTCAGAACTCTGCCTACCTACTACGTGTGTATTTATGTCGTGGCACTTGCGCTCGAACATTTAATTTTTTCTGTGCGTATCAAATTTCTTAGCTGTCTTCTGGTTTCCCTGTAGTTTTCTTGGTCTCTTTGCTCTTTAGTACTGAGCCATTTCAAGTATTTGCGTTTTTTCTCTTTGACCATTTCCTGTATTTTGTCCGTCTCTTCAAATGGGTGATTTGGGTTTATTAATTACAAGCTTTTATTTAACTTCAGATGTTCTGTCTAACTATCTAACTATCAAATCTTGTGAAGCGTTTTTGACACACTTCCCATTATCCGATTTGGATGAAATTTGGTACACATAGTGATCCCATGACAATACAACATTAAGAAAAAAATATCCTCCCACCCCTACCCCCACCCTTCTATAGAAAAATGTGTTTTTGACACACTTCCCGTTATCCGATTTGGATAAAATTTGGTACACAGATAATACAACAATAAGAAAAAAATATCCTCCCACCCCTACCCCCACCCCCTTCCATAGAAAAATTTGTTTTTGACACACATCCCGTTATCCGATTTGGATGAAATGTGGTATACATATAGTGATCCGATGACAATACAATATTAAGAAAAAAATATCCTCCCACCCCTACCCCCACCCCCTTTCATAGAAAAATGAGTTTTTGACACACTTCCCATTATCCGATTTGGATGAAATTTGGTATACATATAGTGGTACGATGACAATACAACATTAAAAAAAATCCTACCACTCCTACCCCCACCCCATCTATAGAAAAATGCGTTTTTGACACACTTCCCATTATCCGATTTGGATGAAATTTGGTATGCATATAGTGGTCCGATGACAATACAACAATCATGAAAAAATGTCCTCCCACCCCTATCTCCCACCCCCTTCCATAAAAAATGGGTTTTTGACACACTTCACTTCAAATGACTTTTATAAAATTTGGTATATGCATAAAGGTCCGATGGTAATACAGCTTAAACAAAAAATATGTTTCTACCTCTACCCCCACCCTCTCCTTCCCCCAATAGAAAAATGAGTTTCCAAACAACTCACGATCAGCGATTTCATTATAATCTAGAATAAACTCTTCTGTTCTGTTATTGAATAAATATTTTCATTTAATAGAGTAGATAGCTGAGACTAAAAAGTAGAAAATAAATTGGTAAAAAAATTTTTTTAAGTCACAAGCTTTTATAAAATGCACTAAAAATTAAAAAATAATTTTCTAACATTCTAATATTATCATAATAATAATCAAATCAAATCAAATCAAATCTTTATTTTTCCTCAAAATGATTGTAAAATACAATATGGGAATCGTCACTAATAGCTAATTATTTAATAAAAAAAAGAAAGTTCCTTGCGGTTATGTCAATACTTAATTCTAATAACATATTTATCAATGTAAACAACAACAAAAAATATGCAAAGATATAAAACCTATACACGCATATACACACACACACGCACAAACAATATTATAAAATAAACGATTTTTCATATCAGGTCACAAAAAAGTAAATAAATAAATACGACCACAAATACTTTTACTACAAAAATTATTCATAATGTAATGAATAAAAACAAACGTTACCCAAGTAACACAAATTGCTGAAAAACAACTACCAAAACCCTTTAAGAGCAAAACTGAATGTAAAATAGCTATTACAGCTGTATGCCGTTTCACAGCTAAGCAGCTTCTAAAGTGTTGTCGTTGCTGATTAGGCAATCTTTGTTTAGCTCTCAAGGTGTCCATAAGAGCCCCAAAATATAGCACGTTAACATTAAAGTAATTTTGTCTAGAAATAAACAAGAAACAATGGCAACTATTGCAAAATAACTATTTCCTGTAATGGACAGAGACTTTACTAAAATGGCTGAAGAAAAACTTGTTATGTTCTACACTATTGTAATATAATCGCACAGAAAAGGCGGTTCTCATCGTCAAAATGTTTGCCAGGTTAACTTTTCTGATGAAACAGGTCAAGATGGCTCGTCAAAACGCAAGCGCCTCGAAAATTCAAAATAATAAACGTTTTTTTTCGGTGTTTGTTTTTAGGTTAGAAATTATTTTATTACAATTATCCTCTAAATACCTGATAAATCAATTCTTAGTCATATTTTATTGAATTTAGCACTTTCTAGAATTTATTTAGGCCCGGGATCCCCTGGAAATTAATATTTTTTAGTCCATAAATTTAAAGAAAAATAAATTGGAAAACCATCATGGCCGCCTCGGCCGTCTCATTGGTTTCAGCAGTTTACCTCTAGACAAGCTATTTTTTAACACTTAAGCCTAAATAATGTTCATTTCTAGCTAACTTGCCTTCTAACATTTGGCCCAATAGGTAATACGAAAAAAAAAGAAGAGTCACAGATGTTATCTTTCATCTTGGGCGGTGTCACAACAACAAAATAAACAAATATCTCAATTAAAAATTGTGCGAACGTTAGAAGATAAAGTTATTACGTGCCCTACCACAGTACCCCACCAGTGGGAAGCAAAAAACATTGTATTGGCCACCGCCATCAGAAACCCTTAAGCTGGGTTTATACAGAAACATAGCATATCATGAGACATAACATGACATAAGATATCATTACAGAAGGAAACTGTAAGGCTGTTTCTACAAAAAATATAATAACATGACAACATACAAGCTTGGTCCAAGTTCTTTAAATATGAGGCCCCACACGCTCTCAGTAATTGGTAATTGCAAGGGGAGAATTCCCACAGTGCTTGGTACTGGCAATTGACTCTGGTGCACTCTGCTTGGAATCAGGTGAGTCTAAATAAGCAGACTACTAAAGCCGCTTGACTTGAAGTAAAAAAAACAGAGTGTCATTCAAACCAATGAGATTAAAAAAATATTTTTTGATCTGATGAATTCAAACATTGTGTCCCTGAATGACATAATTTGTCATTAAGAAACACTATTTTTTTTTTGAACATTCTGATTTGACTGTTTTTTACTAAACACCGAGGGGTGAACAGCTCTCACAATTGATATACACATTTCTCACAATCTGTTCACAATCTTTACACAATCCCTCCCAATCACCCACAATCTCACCACAATCCCTCACAATCTGTACACAATCCCTCACAATCTTTGCAAAAGATTGTGGATTTTCACAATCGGTGTACACATTTTGGGGTTAGCTGGTCACCCCTCATTAAGTAGCAGGGCCGGTAATGGTAAATTAAGAGGGCGGCAAAGGAAACTATAGACATGATGACCTTTTTTTTTGGTCACAAGAATTTTGATGGGACGGCCCCCCCAGCCCTTTCAGGTACGCTACGCCGTCCCCAATCCCCTCACAATCTTGCCACAATCCCTCACAATCTTAGCAAAAGATTATGTGGATTTTCACAATCGGTGTACACATTTTGGGTTAGCTGTTCACCCCTCGCTAAACACACTCTTGACTACTAATGTTCACTTGTCCCAAGTAAGAAAAAATGAAAAAAGCATGGCACATTGATTGCCTTGCTTTTTTTTAATTTTTAGTTAAAAAAGTTTTATTTACATTTTTTAATTTTAGAAGCAGTTAAAAGAAATGAAGTACAAAGTCCAGAAAGCAACCCAGAATGGGGCCCATTTGCTCAGCCCTTGGGAATGTCAGCAAGGAAGCCAAAAAGGGGGTCTGCTTGCAATTGACTCCTACTCATTTTACACAATTTTTTTTTTGAATTATTAAAATTAAATTATATAATGTACAGGGAATTAAACATCTTTGCTTTATTACCATGAATGTACGGTAGTGGCGGTTAGGACCCTTAAAGGATCTAACCTGGCACATAGGCATGCCTTTCTGGGTATGTTGTGCTGTGTACTTACTGTGTATGACTCGGATAACAATTTAAATTCTATCTAGTAAATAGAAACCAGTAGGCTTCAAAATATATTTTAGACCAGAAACTTAGTCATCATGATATACCACATAATGCCATAATTATAGCCTTAGAGCACTGGTGTACCTTTTGACATAATCAACAGGGTACAGAGAGCCACAATGTGCCTGCACTAGCTGTTAGTTCAAAATAGGCACTCCATATACCATACCTTTTGACATAATCAACAGGGTACAGAGAGCCACAATGTGCCCGCACTAGCTGTTAGTTCAAAATAGGCACTCCATATACCGTGTGGTGATTTCCTTAATAGTCGGGTCACCAAATCCATTCAGAGAATCACCAGATTAACCCACCCCCGTCATATATATTTTTTTACCTACTGGTCAAAGCTTGTCCGTTACCAGACTACCCATGGGTCAAGGTTTCTTTAGTTAGCTCTTACGACAGGCCTGGGGGTTACCTTGGTGCTATTATGCATATTCATAATCTAAAAAAATCTAATAAGAAAGGGGCCCCTCTTGCCTCCCCAACCCCCATGAATGTAAAATAATAAGTTTGGAATTATTGTTATAGAAATAGCGGTGAATGTATTAACATTTAAATCTATGTTTTTATATTAATGTTTGTAATTTGAAATAGCATGATTGGCTAATAAAGATTTATTTAATTCAATTCAATACACCATTGTATCAAATGTGTATGACAATTTAGATTTTTTGAACATACATTGTATAGACTTAAAAAATTATATGGTTTTCTTTTACAAAAAAATGTTTTTTTTTTCTAACATGCCAAAATAAAAGTTTTTTGTACCTCTAAGAAGGATTTTTCGAAATACATTATTTAAAATAAATGGAAATTCTTGAGAAACCATATTTATTACACAATTACCAAAATAGTTTTTTACTCAGTTATGTAATACACCAGAATGTGCCCTTTGTATTTAAAGTTCTCTAGAAAAAGGGGGAGAGGTGATTGCCTCCATCCTCTCTGGGATCACCACTGGTAAGGCAGGCCTTAGTAGGAATAGGTAGAGGAAATTTTTGTTATTAAGGTAACTAGGTAAATAAAAACAAGAAATTTATTTATTTAGTTATTCAACTAATAAACTGGCTTCTTAATGCCCAGGGTGCAGCACCTTAGAGGGCCCAATACAATGGGTTACACAAGTGGGTCCATACTTTTTTGAGAGCCTGGCCTGATTATTTGCTAAGTTAAACCAATTCTACAGTACTTACTAAAAAATTTGTACACTTGCTGTTGGCAGCTCACATAGTGCACAATGATGACAAAGTTAGTGCTTAGTTATATATCATCTATTAATGCTAAGCAGGCAGAAAAATGGAGGACCAATGTACCAAAATCAAGCATTATGTTTGTCCATGGTGCATTATGTTGTTATATACACCAGCCCTTGTGTTACAACAAAAAACAGACAGACTGATGAAAAAATTTTGACAGCACTTTTAAGGTTCACTCAGGACTGATAAGTACCAGGTAGGAACCCCTTGTAATGGCTTCATTATGTGCTCCACCAGGGTTTCAAGGAACCAGTCACTGTTTACCCAACTTTAGTTCCCTGTCAAAGATAAAGGGATACTCTAAAAGATGGGCAAATAACTATCTTTTATGGCTGTGAGTGGACATTTGTTTAAACAAAGACCAAACAAAAAACACAACACACAACCAGAGATTAGGTTAGAAAAGAAAACAACAAACAGAAGGCACGGTCCGTAAAGAAACCGGTTGCGTAACTCGGTGTTTAGGCGGCCGGGCCGTGACGTCAGGGTACGTCACAGTTTTGCTAGAAATCAGCAGTCAAACGCTGTTTATATCGAAATTTCGTCTTTTGCGAGGAAATTTTGTACATTTTGGGTCTTTTCGTCGTGTAAGTGTTTAAATACCTATTACGTTCTTACTATTAATATATTAAAAACTAACTAAAAGAACTGGTGAGTTTTTAAATATAATTAAAAATTTTAACAAACACAAATTTTCCTGTGTCGGTTGTTTTCTACCCATACAATGTGGGTCATACAAGGTTACAAGGGGAGCTGGGACATGGACCTTGGGGGTATGGGTTTTCTCTCTATAATGCATCTGATATCTGCTACCAACACATAATTTTTAAGATAACTTTTTGATAGTTATCATCACAATCAGTATAGGCCAGGACAAAGATTATGAAATGAACTTTATATACACATAGAAAATTACTAATAGTTTAAAAAATACTTAATGTTGTTGGCTGTTTTTAAGGCGCCTGATGCTAAAAATAGTTCTTAAATGATGTACCTATTACACAGCATACCTACCTCTTCATGAACAAAAATTAAACTTAAAAAAATAATAATTTAAAAATTTTGTATAAATTTGAGGAAAATAATATTGCTGTTAATTTATTTTAAATATTTGATTTATTTTCTCAAAGTTAAAAATAACTGGCTTAATTTTGAATTTAAAATTTCTTCGTTATTATTTTAAACTTTAGGCAAAATTTTTTTTCAAAAAAATTGTTTAGAATTAAAAGGCCTATCAGACAAAAATATAAAATACAGGATATATAAATTTTTTTTAATGTTTTTTGAAAAACACCAAAAACCGATGCTCTATTTTTAAAAAATTTAAGTATCTTAAACAGCATTAAAAATTCTACTAGTTTGCCAATTTAAACTTTTTTCTATCTTTAATAATAAAAAAGTTAGCAATGGTGGACACTTAACTTGGAACACTCTGTATAACGCTCAAGCAGGAGGGAAGGAAAATTAGCCTTGCGTTACAGTCGATGTATTTTTTATGATATTTTTTGAAAATGCGTTTTGTAGGGGTGATCAAATATCCTGATTCTTTGCGTTATGTAATTTATGAATCTTCCCTTACTGCCTTATTGACTTAGTCATTTTAACTTTTTTTGAATAAATTTTACACAAAAAAATCTAGTTTTAGTTATTTCCTACCCACCAAAAAAAACCAATAATATGTGGCTAGTTTGCTTTAGAGTTCGGCGTAAAAAATTTCATTAAATTGAACAAGAGAGTAGGAAAAGTATTTATAATCGTGTCCTGAATCTGATATTTATAAAACTAGTGGAATTTTTATCATAAATTTTTAAATGATTTAATTTTGTAATAAATTTTGGTATTTTTTCGGCTTTTAAATAGACCTATCTCTCTTTCTCTCATAATGTAACGTATAGGTCTTTCTTTATTGACCGTGGAACAGGCAAAATGCCGCGTCATTGGCTGGGAGTTACCACACAACCGGTTTCTTTACGAACCTTGGATCAGGCATGACAATAAATCTCCTTTTTTCAACAGTCATAATCGCACTGATCTTCTGGCCAAGCATTTTTGGGGGCTGTTCAAAAGTTTTGTAATAAACAGCTTAAATTACAAAATTGCTAAATTGTTGCTTTTTCTAGCTAAATAATAGGAATAAGAGCTTAAAATTTATGTTATTTAGCTAGCTAAATTTTAGCATACTTATTAGCAATTATTTAACTTTAAAAGAGCAAGTCCTGTATAATATTACATCAAAAGCCATTTCACCCATAAACACCTGCTACCAGTGAGGTTCTATAGGTAAAATAATTTCTAAACCACAACTAGCTGTTTTACAGCAAAAACTATGCTCTGACAACACTTTCACAGCAAAGTTTTTGCTTTTAAACTATATTGTCCAGTTTGTGTTACTTGGGTATATATGGATAAAATGTTACAATGCATAGTTTAGAAAACATTTTATGTCATAGGGGCATATATCTAGCAGAATTTTTTTAACTGCATCTTTGAATTGTGTTACATTATTAATAACCTTGATATTATTTGGTAATTTATTGTAACACTTGATCGCCATATAACTTGGTGACTTCTCATAGAAAGTACTAACATGCTGGTCCACCCTAATCATATTCCCATTTCGGGTGTTAAAACGATTACTATTAACTCTGGAAATATTTTCAGTGTTGTTTATTATTTCTAAGAAATAATATAGATCTATAAATGAACATAGCTGGCAGAGTCAATATTCTATTTTTAATGAAAACAGGCCTACACGAGTCTCTCGGTCTTATGTTAAAAATTAATCTAATTAGCCTTTTTTGTAGAATTAGTACCCGCTCAATATAATTTGCATTGCCCCAAAAGACAACATTATAAGATACGACAGAATAGGCAAGCGCATAGTAGACATTCATAAGCCCACTGTTATCAAGGGTATCTTTAAGTTGTAAGATAGCATAATAGGCTGAGTTCAGTCTCTTACATACATGATCAATATGACTCTGCCAATTTAGGCCACTATCGATTTTGATACCAAGAATTTTCGTTTCCTTAACAACATCCAACTTGCTTCCACTGATTTGTACATCTCCAATCTCGTATGCAATTCTGTTATTATTGGATGAAAATGTCATCACAACAGTTTTTCTTACATTAACAATAAGCTTGTTTTTAGTGCACCATGAACTAAATCTAGAACATACTTGATTCAGTTGAAGCGTTAGTTCTTCAGATGAATCAGCAGCCACACCCACACTAACATCGTCTGCAAAATTTGGACAGCACTCTACCTTCAATGTTTCTTTTAGATCATTAATAAAAATGAGAAAGATTAAAGGCCCAAGAACTGATCCTTGAGGAACTCCTTGATTAACCTCAACAAAGTCAGACCTAGCCTCTTCATACTTAACACACATCTTCCGGTATCTAAGATAAGATTCTATCAAATCCAGAAATCTACCTAATAATAAAAGCGATGGCCGCAAATCAAAGCATAAGGTAATCTGAAGTTGTGATCTAAACACTTAACGAATATTCAACATAGCAGGTCATCAAAGATATGCTTGATGTGCCGCAATGTTATGCCATTGCTATACCTGTCAGAGAACTGCTGGGGTATCTTAGGTCAGGTTCGGTGGGTTTAGTACCTCTGCATTTTTCTGCTAGATTGATTCTTGCAAATAGTGATATTTAATTGATACGGATATCTTATCGTGCTAACATCGTCAAGATTTCCATCAGTCGGCCATCGCTTTTATTATTATGATAATATTAGAATGTTAGAAAATGATTTTTTAATTTTTAGTGCATTTTATAAAAGCTTGTGACTTAAAAAAAAATTTTTACCAATTTATTTTTTATCTAATCGGTTCTGATACAATCTTTGAGTACTTTCGATTTCTAGACTTCAAAAGTTGTATTTCTGATTGTCTTCGATACATTCTAGGTTTTCATTTCCTGTAATACTTTCGTCCTTATTTGTTTTTCTTAAAGGGAATAATATTTTGCTTTTACCAGATGGTGGTCAGATCCACAGGTAACACCACGAAGTGCTCGCACATCATACCACTTGAATTGCGAGTGTTGTCCGCCTATAGCATAATCAATGATTGATTTAAGATTTCTTGTTGGCTGAATCCAGGTATATCCTTATGTTTAAAAATTCCATTATTTATTTTTAGGTTGTGGGTTTCACACAATGGTCCTATCACTTTGCTCTGGGTTTGCCTGCCAGTTCGGCTATTAAAATCGCCAAGCTTCATTATTTCTCTGGTATTACCGATTTTTGTGATAGTCTCATCAAGTTGGTCAAAGAACATTTGTTTTGTAGCTACTCTTTCGTCATCTAATGGTGCGTATACTGCTATTATGCTTATATTATGTCCAAGCATCTTCATTTTCACTCGAAGTATGTTTTCACTAATGCAATCGTAGTCTCTAATTTTATTCTTTAGATTTTTCTTTATTAACAAGGATACCCCTCTGGCTGCTCTTCTTTCTTTTGGGACTCCAGAGAATATATGGACAAAATTACCGACACTATTCGTAACTGTTCCTTTCTTTTTTGTCTCTGTGAGTGCAATAATATCGATCTTACAATTCTGCACTTCGGTTGCAATAATGTCCAACTTTTAATTCACTCCCTGTACGTTCCATGTAGCTATATTCACAGTCCTTTGTCTTTGCTTTTTTCGTCTTCGAGAGTTTCCATCCATTGCTCCGAGGCTTTGTTTAGGCTTTTTGGTAATTGCTTTGTTTTACAAGTATTAGAGAACCAGTCTAATGCCTCAATCCCCTACTTGGAGGGCCAGGATTTTTAATCAAGATTTTTCTCCTCTAGTCTTTGACGAACCAACGTCATACTGTAAGGCAACACTTGTAGTCTTTTATACTATCCCTAAAAGAAAGGGTTGCCACCTACGCTATGATCACCGGATCGAGGTCCATTCTCTCCGCCTTTCATATCGATGGGGTCTTCTCCCGTAACCCTGGGAAATAGACCCTATACAGGTGCTAACTCTCCGGGTTGGAGAGTACCTGGAATTTACGGAGGGCAGGGGTCGATTCATTTTCCCTGATAGACATCTGACGAGGTCTACCCGTACCCTTAGTTTTTGAGATACAGGGTGAAAACTATATGAAACACGTTGAACTTTATTGCAAATAAAAATTCAATTTCTCGAAAACGAAAGCAGCAACAAATTACTTGTTAACACATATTGATAGTACTCTTTAGGTACTATAAGTCACTAAAAAAAATCTATGGCCCTCTAGTTAGTTTTTGAGATACACGGTGAAAACTATATGAAACAGGTTTAACTTTATTGCAAATAAAAATTCAATTTCTCGAAAACGGAAGCAGCAACAAATTAATTGTTAACACATATTGATAGTACTCTTTAGGTACTACAATTATCTAAAAAAAATCTATGGCCCTCTAGTTAGTTTTTGAGATACAGGGTAAAAACTATATGACACACGTTGAACTTTATAGCAAATAAAAATTCAATTTCTCGAAATCGGAAGCAGCAACAAATTATTTGTTAACACATATTGGTAGTACTTTTTAGGTACTATAAGCAACTGAAAAAAATCTGTGGCCCTCTTGTTAGTTTTTGAGATACAGGGTGAAAACTATATGAAACACGTTTAACTTTATTCCAAGTAAAAATTCAATTTCTCGAAAACGGAAGCAGCAACAAATTATTTGTTAACACGTATTGGTAGTACTCTTTTGGTACTACAATTAACGGAAAAAAATCTGTGGCCCTCTTGTTAGTTTTTGAGTTCCAGGGTGGAAACTATATGAAACACGTTGAACTTTATAGCAAATAAAACTTCAATTTCTCGAAAACGGAAGCAGCAACAAATTATTTGTTAAGACGTATTGGTAGCACTCTTTAGTTACTATAAGTAACTGAAAAAAATCTGTGGCCCTCTAGTTAGTTTTTGAGTTACAGAGTGAAAATTATATGAAACACGTTGAACTTTTTAGCAAATAAAAATTCAATTTCTCGAAAACGGAAGCAGCAACAAATTATTTGTTAACACATATTGGTAGTACTCTTTAGTTTCTATAAGTAACTGAAAAAAATCTGTGGCCCTCTTGTTAGTTTTTGAGTTCCAGGGTGGAAACTAAATGAAACACGTTGAACTTTATAGCAAATAAAAATGCAATTTCTCGAAAACGGAAGCAGCAACAAATTATCTGTTAACACATGTTGGTGTTTACAATAAACATCGCGCGCGCTAAAACTTTGTTAAAAATCTATATACAATGTGTATTATAAATAATATATCATGTTTAAAAGCAAAAAAAGTGTACCATCACCTGTGAAACTTGTTTTAAAAATTAGCGAAGATCCCAAACAAAATCAAGAAAAAATGGATAATGCCGAATTATTTCAGGATAGCCATGCTAGAACACAAAATGAAGAAGTTTTATATAGCGAATGGAAAAAATCCCAAAACGAAAAAAATTCACTTAGTGTACAAGTGGATTATCTCCGAAGTCAACTGGAAAGTATGCAAAGAAAATTTGCAGATTTAGAGACAAAAGTCACTAAAAAAGAAGAGTCTGACATGGACTACATTACTGATGAGGACGATCTGGCAAGAAAAACTGAGTGGATCAGACAAAAAGGAAAAGGTTGGAAAAAACGTCGAATGGATACTTCACTCTCACCACCACAACAAAGCTCGTGCACTGGAGAGCCCTCCAATAAAACACAAAATGAAGAACCCCCAACTAAGGTTAAAAAAGCTCCATTACCTCCACCGATTATGGTAAATGGCGTAAATAATTTTAATGATATTTATGAAAAGTTAAATATCATACAAGGAGTTAAAATAAATAACGAAAATATTAAAATAAATGTACAAGACGCAGACAGCTATCGGCTGGTTACTAAAATGCTTAATGAAATAAAGCATCAATGGCACTCATACGAAAACAAACAAATAAGGCCAATTAGAGTAATAGCGAATAGGCTACACTTCTCATGTGACCCACAAAAAATTGTAGCTGATATACAAAAAAAAGGTTTTAACGCACTGGAGGCCAGCAACAAACTTAAATGGAGAACAAGACAACCTCTTAACATGTTTATGCTCACATTTAGCCACGAGGAAGATATCAACAAAATTTTTGAAATTTCCAGTATCCTTGGGATTGAAGTGGAAATAAAAGCACTAAAAACCTCAAAGTTAGTCCCTCAATGCAAAAGATGCCAATCTTATGGACACACGCAAAAATATTGCGCTAAAGAACCACGTTGCGTGAAATGCACGGGGAAACATCTTACTGTAGAATGCCCCAAACCAAAAGAATCTGAGCCAAAATGCATCCACTGTGGAGGCAAGCATCCTGCTAACTACAGAGGATGCCTTGTTGCTAAGGAAATACAAAAATTGAAAAATAAACCTAAGAAACCGAATCTCATACCAAACCTGAGTACCAATAGACAAAACCAACAGACAAGAAACACAGTCACACAAAACTCTGTGACAAGGACATACAGCCAAGTAGCAGCAACAGCTACTATACCTGATATTAATATCAGTAGTCAAAATACTATGGAACAAACACTACAATTAATTTTGGAGAAATTGAACAAACTTGATGAGCGATTAACTAAACTAGAAAGTAGCAATAACGGAGCTACAAATATGCCTCAAAATGGTCAGTAATCTTAGAATCCTAGCTTGGAATGCCAATGGTCTCTTGCAACATCAGCAAGACTTGCAAGTTATTCTAGACATAGAAAAAATTGACGTCTGTCTTGTGTCAGAAACGCATTTCACTAACCAGTCTCACATTAAATTTAAAGGTTATAAAGTGTATCATACAACTCACCCTAGCAATACTGCACATGGGGGAAGTGTAAAAACCAAAACATATACATTAGTCATAAGTGCTGTCTATATACCACCAAGGCACTTACTAAAGAAAAATCAATATCTTAATTTTCTCAGAAAATTAGGAAACCGTTTTATAGTTGGAGGTGACTTTAATGCAAAAAATACCTACTGGAGATCTAGACTGACGAATTCTAAAGGAAAAGAACTTTTGCAAGCTATTAGTGAATATCAATGTGAGCCGATATCAACTGGTAAGCCCACATACTATCCAACAGATCCAGGAAAAATTCCAGATCTAATTGATTTTTTTATAGTAAAAAATATATCTTTAAGCTTTGTAGATATAGAAGAAAGTTTTGATTTACACTCAGATCATTCACCTATTATTCTAACTCTTAGTAAAAACATAATAAAGAAAGAAGCAGATATCTCACTAGTTAATAAACTGACTGACTGGATTAGTTTTAAACAAAGTCTGTCAGAAAAAATAAACCTATCAGTACCATTGCAAACACCAGAACAAATCGATAAAGAAGTTGAATATTTTGTTACAAATATTCAACAAGCAGCTTGGGAAAACAGTCCAAAACCAAAGATAATTTTTAAGGGAAAAAACTGTCCAAAGGAAATTAGAGACCTTATATTGGAAAAAAGGAAACTAAGAAGAAAGTGGCAGCAAAGCCGTGATCCTCGGGACAAAACAAATCTCAACAACATGACGCAGCGCATTAGGCGAGAAATTCTAGTAATAAAAAATGAATCTATTAACCATTTTCTTAATGACCTTACAGATGATAAAAATACCGACTATTCCCTTTGGAAAGCAACCAAAGATTTTAAAAGACCAATTATCCAAATTCCGCCCATACGAAAATCTAACAACCAGTGGGCAAGGAGTAACAAAGAAAAAGCAGATATTTTTGCAAGTCATTTAGAAAAAACATTCCAGCCCCACGAAGCACCAGATGAACACTTTCATTTAAATGAACCCCATCAAATCGAGGACCATATTAAGCTTACATCACCAAAAGAAATATTAACAGAAATCAAAAATATTAATTCGAAAAAAGCCCCAGGGTATGATCTTATTAACGGGGTAGTCATAAAACAACTCCCCAGAAAAGCTATCGTAAAACTATGCAACCTAATTAATGCGTCTTTTAGGCTTAGGTATGTACCTAAACTGTGGAAAGTTGCAGAAGTTATCATGATTCCAAAACCGGGAAAACCACTCCATGACGTGTCATCTTACAGGCCAATATCTTTGCTGCCAATTATATCCAAGCTCTATGAAAAATTATTGCTTAAAAGAATAAAACCCATCATAGAAAGACAAGAAATTATTCCATCTCATCAATTTGGTTTTCGAGACAAGCATTCCACGATAGATCAAGTACACAGAATTACTAATATAATAGAAAAAGCACTAGAAGAGGGAAAAGTTTGTTCTGCAGTTTTTCTAGATGTAGCACAAGCATTTGACAAAGTGTGGCATGAAGGCCTTAATTTTAAACTAAAACGGTTTCTGCCAAAACAATATTCGGATATTTTGGAATCATACATATCTGATAGACATTTTAGAGTAAAACAGGAAGGCTCATACTCAAATTTAAGAGAAATTCAAGCAGGCGTGCCCCAGGATAGCGTACTAGGCCCTTATCTATACTTATTATTCACTTGTGATATCCCAAAGCCAGAAAATTGTCACTTAGCAACATTTGCCGATGATACTGGTTTATTGACGGTAGAAAAATCTATTGAAAAATGCATAGAAAAACTTCAGGATGCAGTCACCCAAGTTCACAGTTGGACCACAAAGTGGCGAATAAAATTAAATGAAACCAAATCAATTCATGTTGATTTTACAAACAAAAATATAAATCACATACAAATAACAATTAACAACATTCCAGTACCATATTCGAATCAGGCAAAATATCTAGGTATGACACTTGATGCCAAATTGCGCTGGAAAGCACATGTTAAGAAAAAAAAGGAAGAACTTGAGATAAGGTATAGAAAAATGAACTGGCTAATTGGAAGGAAGTCCAATTTAACAATTCATAATAAGTTACTGCTTTATAGACAAATACTGAAACCAGTATGGACATATGGTATTCAACTATGGGGTTGTGCTAAAGAGAGTAACATTCTAGTTGTACAGAGATTTCAAAATAAAGTATTAAGAAACATTGTGAATGCACCTTGGTACGTTCGAAAGAGTGACCTTCTTCGAGATCTAAAAATCGAAACTGTAGCAGAGACTATAAAAAAGTACGCAAAAAGCCATGAAGATAGACTCCATCGGCATGTGAATGTGGAAGCAATTCAGCTTCTAGACAATACTATGCTAGTTCGAAGACTAAAAAGAGTGAAGCCGTTTGAGCTAGTAAACTAAGTGAATTACACATAAAACAAAATAATGCTACAAACACAACACAATTGTGAGTTACAGACTAAACAAAGCGGGGAGAACTGTTGAGTGAACCCTAAGTTTAAATCTGACTTTTCTAGTAAATTAAGTTAAAACAAAATTGCTAATTAGTCTTACTGACTAGATTGTAATAAAAAAAACACAGTGTGTTTGACAAATAAAAAAAAAACACATGTTGGTAGTACTCTTTAGGTACTATAAGTAACTGAAAAAAATATGTATCCCTCTTGTTTGTTTTTGAGATACAGGGTGAAAACTATATGAAACACGTTTAACTTTATTGCAAATAAAAATTCAATTTCTCGAAAACGGAAGCAGCAACAAATTATCTGTTAACACATATTGGTAGTACTCTTTAGGTACTATAAGTAACTGAACTGAAAAAAATCTGTGGCCCTCTTGTTAGTTTTTGAGATACAGGGTGAAAACTATATGAAACACGTTTAACTTTATTGCAAATAAAAATTCAATTTCTCGAAAACGAAAGCAGCAACAAATTATCTGTTAACGCATGTTGGTAGTACTCTTTAGGTACTATAAGTAACTATAAAAAATCTGTGGCCCTCTTGTTAGTTTTTGAGATACAGGGTGAAAACTATATGAAACACGTTTAACTTTATTGCAAATAAAAATTCAATTTCTCGAAAACGGAAGCAGCAACAAATTATTTGTTAACACATGTTGGTAGTACTCTTTAGGTACTATAAGTAACTGAAAAAAATCTGTGGCCCTCTTGCTAGTTTTTGAGATACAGGGTGAAAACTATATGAAACACGTTTAACTTTATTGCAAATAAAAATTCAATTTCTCGAAAACGGAAGTAGCAACAAATTATCTGTTAACACATATTGGTAGTACCCTTTAGGTACTATGAGTAACTGAAAAAAATCTGTATCCCTCTTGTTTGTTTTTGAGATACAGGGTGAAAACTATATGAAACACGTTTAACTTTATTGCAAATAAAAATTCAATTTCTCGAAAACGGAAGCAGCAACAAATTATCTGTTAACACATATTGGTAGTACTCTTTAGGTACTATAAGTAACTGAAAAAAATCTGTATCCCTCTTGTTTGTTTTTGAGATACAGGGTGAAAACTATATGAAACACGTTTAACTTTATTGCAAATAAAAATTCAATTTCTCGAAAACGGAAGCAGCAACAAATTATCTGTTAACACATATTGGTAGTACTCTTTAAGTACTATAAGTAGCTGAAAAAAATCTGTGGCCCTCTTGTTTGTTTTTGAGTTACAGAGTGAAAACTATATGAAACACGTTGAACTTTATAGCAAATATAAATTCAATTTCTCGAAAACGGAAGCAGCAACAAAGTATTTGTTAACACATATTGGTAGTGCTCTTTAGGTACTATAAGTAACTGAAAAAAATCTATGGCCCTCTTGTTTCTTTTTGAGAGACAGAGTGAAAACTATATGAAACACGTTGAACTTTATAGCAAATAAAAATTCAATTTCTCGAAAACGGAAGCAGCAACAAATTATTTGTTAACACATATTGGTAGTACTCTTTAGTTTCTATAAGTAACTGAAAAAAATCTGTGGCCCTCTTGTTAGTTTTTGAGTTTCAGGGTGGAAACTATATGAAACACGTTGAACTTTATAGCAAATAAAAATTCAATTTCTCGTAAACGGAAGCAGCAACAAATTATTTCTTAACACGTATTGGTAGTACTCTTTAGGTACTATAAGTAACTGAAAAAAATCTGTGGCCCTCTTGTTTGTTTTTGAGAGACAGAATGAAAACTATATGAAACACGTTGAACTTTATAGCAAATAAAAATTCAATTTCTCGAAAACGGAAGCAGCAACAAATTATTTGTTAACACATATTGGTAGTACTCTTTAGGTACTATAAGTAACTGAAAAAAATCTGTGGCCCTCTTGTTAGTTTTTGAGTTCCAGGGTGGAAACTATATGAAACACGTTGAACTTTATAGCAAATAAAAATTCAATTTCTCGAAAACGGAAGCAGCAACAAATTATTTGTTAACATATATTGGTAGTACTTTTTAGATACTATAAGTAGCTGAAAAAAATCTGTGGCCCTCTTGTTAGTCTTTGAGATACAGGGTGAAAACTATATGAAACACGTTGAACTTTATAGCTAATAAAAATTCAATTTCTCGAAAACGGAAGCAGCAACAAATTATTTGTTAACATATATTGATAGTACTCTTTAGGTACTATAAGTCACTAAAAAAAATCTGTGGCCCTCTAATTAGTTTTTGAGTTACAGGGTGAAAACTATATGAAACACGTTGAACTTTATAGCAAATAAAAATTCAATTTCTCGAAAACGGAAGCAGCGACAAATTTTCCATTTACATACACATTTAGTGCTATTTGAGCACTAGGAAGTGTATAAATAAATCTGTGGCCCTCCAGTTGGGTTTAGAATTACAATACAAAATATGTTATTTTTTTTTTACCGAACGATTGGATTTAAATAATTTGTTTTACACGATGCAATGAAAGACTCTTGGCAATAAATTATGCTTTTTGTTTGAGATTAATATCTTTAAAGACTACCGAGATACAAGGTGGCCCCTCAACTTTACTCGGCGCACAGTGGTCTTTGACTCAATTGTTTTATATTTTTTTATTTTTGCTTAATAACGCTCTCAGGCGCTTTAAATAGCGGTAACAAATTCGAACGGCCTTTTATAAGGGTACTACAAGTGTTTCTACCTTAATACTATCAAGAATAACAAAAATATTAACAAAAAACAGTTTTTTTCAAAAAAAATTAAAATTATAAGTCTTTTGGGATTCTTTAATATTGGTTGCACATCCCCATCCCGAGCAACAAATTATGGCGTTTAAATCATCCTCGTATCGCTTTTCAGTCCAGAGTTATGAGTTGGCCCCTCAGCTTTACCGTAAAGTCACAGGGGTCGCGATTTCTCGTTAACGGCTGCAGCAAAAAATTTAATTCTTCGGTAACAAATTAGCAACAAATTAGCACCAAATCCTGGCATATGAAATTTGGTGGCCCCTTATAGTGGTCCCCCCAGCTTTACTTACGTGTCGCTGTGGGCCGGCCGGCGCGGCGCGCATATTTGTATACACCCAGGATCGCCAGTCGGCTTTCGCCCGAACATCTCTGGTAAATAGCAGACGATATGGTAAATCCCTTGGGTAACTAACACCCGTAATCGCAAAAATGTTCGTTAAAAATCAGTCTGGAACAATCTTTCTTAAGAAAGAATTCGTAAATTTCTAACATACATATATTTTTTTAAAACATACTCTCCTGACCTCTTTCCCGGGATCCTAGAGAATGTGAAACCTAACCGTTGTCAATCGATCGCCAACGTAACCGAACCGTGTCAATGTAGAATAGGGCTTCATTGACACGGTTACGGCAACGTTCGGGCTACAACCGAATCGCAATCATGGACGTCGTTTACAAATATGCGTGCGGCGCCCGCGATATAATAGGTGCGGTAGCGTATAAATGTACATAATTCTGGTGGGAATTTAAAAATATATAATTAACAGTAAACTTATTATTTTACCTATATTTTTTGGGGGTTGCGCAAACCTGCAAACCTATGGACGAGCCGCCACTGATTTCTAACGCCAGTAGTGTATAAAATATTAAAATTCAAGCAACCTAAATACTTACTGTGCAGATTAAAACGATGTTGTTCTCGGATGCGCAACACCTTAAATTTGGTCATACCCAAGCATAAAACTAATAAATTTCAGTGTTCCTTTACATAAAAAGCAGCCAAACTTTATAATCAGCTACCTACTACACGGTGATAAAAATTGTCTTAGATCAAAGCAAATGGCTTTGAAGTAAAATAATTTATGCCTTCCTATTCACCAAGAGAATATTTTCTTGATATAGCACAAAAAATTCCTTGCCTTTTATTGTTGAAATTGTTTTATTATAAGTTAATTATTATTAACTAAATTTATCTAAGGTACCGTTTTTTCTGGAAGCAAAATATTACTTACATGAAGACAATTTGCTTTGTTACAAAATGGAGTATACTGAATCAAAACAACTAAAGAAGAAAAATAAAGTCTAATTTCAAGATTAAACGCTGCGTTGAACTAAAAAGAAATATTTTAATTCAAAACAAATTGTTTTAAAGTAAAACAATTTATTGAAGAAAAGAACGTGTTTTCGTTGTAGATAAAATTTTTTACCGTGTAAAATTAGGGAACTACAGTCTGTCCATACATTTAGAAAGTCAGTCAAATCCCATTTCGCATCAATTGGTTTACAAAATTAACAGCTACAGCTTACTAACCTAGGTTCGGTTTTACTAGTTTTTTATATACAGGGTGTGTCAAAAGTCCGAGTCCACCCAAATATCTTCTGATATATTAAAGATAGTTCCATAATTGGCAGTGATCGATAGTATCAAGTGATCTGTGTTATGAAGTGGTGAGTGTGCCGCCCAAATTCGTTCAGAAGATGTTTGGGTGGACACGGACTTTTGGGACACCCTGTATAGACTTTACTTGCTTAAAACCACGGATCACCTAACAGGTGATCCGTGCTTAAAACTTTAGGTATAGGTTATAGTTATCGTATTTTTTAAGTATTTAACATTGATTATAAGTATATAATACACTGAAGTGTTTATGTGGAAGAGCAACCTGGTTGAACGTCATCGCACTTCCGTGTTTACTTCTTTTTTAACTGTAACTTTTTTTCTGTATATAAAGGCACTATTTATTTATTTATTTTATTTTATTTATTTATTAGCACTGCACACAACTGCAAATATGCATTTTAATATATTCCTATTAATGATTGTTATATTAAAAATAAAACAAAATAAAAAAAACTAAGAAATATTTTTACATTTTAGACAACTTTAACGCCATTCGACATCAATAGCATTCAAGGACCAAATTCCGCTTATACTAATTTTGTTAGATCTACGGTGTTAAACAATGAATACCTCTATGACGTATTTGTCAGAATTATTATTTTTTTTCTGGGAGGAAGTGTTGAACATACGAATGTAGTAAGTGGCATTTTTTTTTACTTTTGAAAGTTACTAAGTATTTTCCAAAATTCGATAGGAAAGGTGTTTTTTGTAAATTTTCAAATATTTACTTACAGGAAATATATTTTTAAAAATTAATTTTATATTATTTGATAAATGTTTTTCACCATGGAATAATGCGCAAGCTTCGCACTTTTGGATAACCTAGTTAAATCACGGCTCATCCAACAAAAGGTGATCCGTGGTTAAATTGGCAAAAAACTTTAATTTTTTTTAAATTTAAGTGTTTTTTTGTCTTAATTTTGTTATTAATTTTCACTATGTTAACGCACTTTATAAAAACTCAAAAGAACATTACTACCTACTAACTTTAAATATAACCACAGCCTACCTAACAGCCAGCTCATAGACTCGGCGCCTTTCATTTAAGTATGACGCCACCGACGCCATTTTGAGTTAGAATACAGGGCTGGACTAACAAATATTGTATTTTAAATAGCCAGGATTGAACTTTTAATATTATATTTCAATTTTATTTTTTTTATTTTGTTGTTTATTGAAATTAAATTTAATCAACATTTTCAGATAACTGTTGGTTTATTTTTAATAACCCCCTAATAACCTACGAACTCACAAAAAAATACTCGTTAGCACGCTACCAAATTCGATGCGAACTAAATAACACTTGAAAGCCCGGGAGCACCTGACTTGATAGCTTCCGAAATGGCGAAGATCGGCGCAAAGCGTTCCCGCTCAACAAGTCTGTGGGCTGGTTGTTAGTTAGGCTGTGACGTAACCAAGAATACATGAAATATTTTGTATGTTTAGGGAAATTTTACCTACATGTTTCAACATTGTCCCTCAGAAAGTGCACTTAAACAGTTTAAACACTACCTTCAAACTGGAGCCGGAAGTAAGTAGAGCTTTTATTGTTGGATTAGATCAAACGCTTCTTTCTAATCTATAAAACGAACGCAAAGAGTAACGTTACTTTTATAATTTTTTTACCTAGTTGCTCTACGTTATATAAGACTGATTTGTTTAAAAATATTTGTAGAACTCTTTCGTCAGTTTGACCATGGAAAAGAAGAAAATTTAAGAAGATATAATAGTACGACGCCCCCACGATATAATATATCCAAAATAGAAACACCAGTTGCCATTTTTTATACCAGAAAAGATCAGTTTACGCAGAAATTTGTAAGTAAAGTACTAATCCTTGTACTTGGTATCTATATCATTACTTATGTGTGCAAAATAGTAATTATTTTAATACTTCCGAAAATATTGAGGTCAAAATTCAACAGGATTTAAAACTGAAAAAAAATTCCTTCTTTTGCCAAATACATGTGCCGAAGCAAGAGATTATCTGATTTCCATAAATTTTAAGGCAGTACAAGGATATATGAATATTAGGGGAGGGGAGGCGAATGATACGCACCTACGCATAATTCCCCTTATTTCTGAAACTTTGTGTGTTATATGTCTGACTATTTTAGAAATAATTACCTAGGATGCAGTGGCGATTCCCCCATAAGTGCACATGTGCACGTGCACTGTCAAATTTTACTCAAAAACATATATTTAAATTTGATCATTCTTTAAATAATAATTTAATCATAGTGTATCAATAAACCTCAAAAGGAATTCATCAAAGAATTGAATACTAACTAGAAATTAATACTCGGTATGTATGTGTGTGTATTCGTGTTCCACGCGCTTAATTAGACCCAAATTCTATGCACCGTAGATGATATGTCGCATTTTAATTACAAAATATAGAAAAGGTTGATGGCATGTCCCTATAGAATTTTACGTTACACAGAATCTGGGCCTTACTTTGGTCGTGTTCTTGTAAATCAATTGCGGCGATCGATGCCGCCCGCACTCCCGTGATACCACCCGAGTCATCGGTTACCGTTGGCTGTTATGGCTTTATGTGCACTTTAAATTATTGTCAAAACATATTGACCTAGCGTACCGAACTGCGATATTCTGTAATTAGTATACTGAGACAACTTGGCGTTATCGATCGAGCCGTATTGTTTTAATTTCGATGATTTCGTGGTTACGAAAATGGCGCAATTTTCTAATTCTGATAACTTTATCGTGATATATTTAAAGACAATTAAATTAGACAATTAAATTGTCTTCTTTACTACAATGGGTCAGAATAGATTTACTGCCCTCGCAAAGTTATCTATTTCGAAAAAAATTATTCTAGAAATTCCAAAGCTTAATGAATTGGTTATTGAAGAATTTAATTCACAAAAGGATAGACTTCTTCATTTGCAATACAAAACTGGGTATAACACAGCTATTATTTATTTATAAAACCAATAGTAATAGATAACTTAAGACTCCATCGGCATGTGAATGTGGAAGCAATTCAGCTTCTAGACAATACTAAGCTAGTTCATTTAAAGACAATTAAATTGTCTTCTTTACTACAATGGGTGAGAATAGATTTACTGCCCTCGCAAGGTTATCTATTTTGAAAAAAAATTATTCTAGAAATTCCAAAGCTTAATGAATTGGTTATTGAAGAATTTAATTCACAAAAGGATAGACGTCTTCATTTTCAATACAAAACTGTTTATAATACAGCTATTATTTATTTATAAAACCAATAGTAATAGATAACTTAAGACTCCATCGGCATGTGAATGTGGAAGCAATTCAGCTTCTAGACAATACTATGCTAGTTCGAAGACTAAAAAAAGTGAAGCCGTTTGAGCTAGTAAACTAAGTGAATTACATATAAAACAAAATAATGCTATAAACACAACACAATTGTGAGTTACAGACTAAACAAAGCGGGGATAACTGTTGAGTGAACCCTAAGTTTAAATCTGACTTTTCTAGTAAATTAAGTTAAAACAAAATTGCTAATTAATCTTACTGACTAGATTGTAATACAATAAATACAGTGTGTTTGATAAATAAAATAAAAAAAAATATATTTTTTTTTATTTGCTCTAAATTATATGATGTAAGGGCCCAGACACAAAAAGTTGGGCGTGGCACACAAAAAAAATGTTTCCTGCGCCGCAATTTATTTTTGGGTGTGAACACCCGAAGATTTAGACCACCCTACGCCACTGCTAGGATGTTAGCTTTAATGTAGGAATATTAAGTGTTAGTAAACAGAATGTCTTTGGACGAGACTAATAAAACCAAGTTGTGTTGTTTGCGTACGATTCGCCGACGACGTGGAGGGTAATAATACGCACTTTATTAATCTTATACAAACTACACGACACTGATAATTGTTTATCGAACTACATATTTGTTAACTATTGCTTGGTGAAAAATTATTGTTTATCTAACAGACAAACAGACAAACGAACACAAAAACAAATTTTAAAACGAAATCGCTCCTTTGGGTCAAGCAATAAACAAATACCACGCGTTTAACCTTTTTTTAAAATTTTTCTTTAAAATAATACATGTTATAATTAAAACCAACATTTACAGTAACGCACCCAGGAATATGTCTGGGGGGGGGGGGGGGGCGAGGCCTCATAATGTCGTATTTCATGCTATTTTTTGTGTTTATTCATGAAATATGTGGAAAATATATACAAAAATCTTAGGCTTGGGGGGAGCCCATGACAATTATATGATTTTGGCACGAAATATTACTATTAATAAACCTTGTAAACTTTTTAGGCTCTAGCCAATGCATTTACAAAAATATGAGATAACTACAAAAATAAATAAAAGTCTTACCCAGTGGCGGTCCGTGAGTTGTAAAGCTGGGGGCCCAACTGGCTTAAGGTTGGGGGTAGTGGATTTTTGAAGCAGCACTTAACTGAGTTTGTAATATTCGTTTTACCTAACAATGCAAATCCAGTGCAATAATTCAGAATTTATAATATGTTCTCTGGAAGATTCATGCTTTCTTATTTTCTCAGGAAGATGGTGCAAATCTTTCACACCCGTTCGTGCCTAATTAAGGTCAATTTTTGATGCCGCATTATAAAACAACACACACGGAAAACAGTAAAATAGGTTGGTTAATTTACACCCGCAAATCCAGTTGCTTTTCTTATAGTTATTTCTAGAAAAACGTTCTTCTGTTTTGCGTCCTTCTTAGACCAACTTGAGGTAGGTTTAGATCCAGTAAGGGCCTAACCAGATTTTATCTTCTAAAGAAAGACTGAAAATTGCTTTTTTTAAAATCGATAATAAGAATTCGCGGTAAATTATAACACGTCTAAAAAAGCAAACCAATTTGAATAAGTACAAAACTATACCGTATTATCATGTTATATCAATCAGACTGGCCCATAAGATAAGATAATATTAAGTAATAATTAAGTTAATGTATTCTATGCAATTTACTGCAGAATTTTCGTCAAAGCCATTTTTTTACTAGAAAATTATCCTCTCAAACAAATTTATATACCTAAATCAATGAACAACAAACTTCAAAACATTAGATTTAATTAAAAAAAATCAACCTTAGTAGTGTAGTTGTGCGGGTTCTAATTCAAATGGTAACATGCCATCCACTTCTCCGAAGTGGATGACCTGCTGCTGAAGAAGTGAACTTGGTATGACCTTCGGGCAAAAGAAGCGTACAAGAAGCTGTCAGCAATGACGTAACAACCAGAGGCTGTTGAAAGGCCTTATTGGGCAATGAGTTAGCTAGCCGCTTCACTTGCTTAGCCTGGGCTGTTGAAAGGCCCTATTGGTCAATGAGGGAGTAGGTAAAATGAGGTGGTTTTTTTAGTAAGCTAGCTACTTCACTAGCTTCGCCTGGTCTAGGTAAGGCCTTGGCTGTTGAAAGGCCCTATTGGCAATGAGTTAGGTGCCAGCCAGTAAGATAGCCACTTCACTCGCTTAGCCTGAGCTAGGTAAGTCCTAATGTGAAAAAGGCCTTAGCTAGGTAATTGTTGGTTAAAAAATGAAATAATTTCTAGAAATATTTGTTAAAATGAATCGGGATTGTCTGTGTATCTATTATCATTGTGTATGCATTGTTTCTAACCTTAGTGACCCCAATTTGTTAAAATGAATCGGGATTGTCTGTGTATCTATTATCATTGTGTATGCATTGTTTATAACCTTAGTGACCCCACACACGTTCCTGTTTTATTTAATACAGCTGGTTACTTATGCTGTACAGGATGTCTCAAAGTAAATAATTCTAAAATAAAAAACTCAAAGTATGTTTTAATTATATATTTTTATTCATATATATCATATAAACCACACTCATCTCGACCATCAAATTTAAAAATAATTGATTGAAGATGTTTTTTCACGTCATAGTTTGGATATATTTTCGAATATTCCAGCGCTGCATCTGTTAATTTACGTTTCCATATTGTAGGTAATAATGGGTATAATGTTGGTAGTTTTTCCTCAATGATGTACCTGCATGAATCAAACCCAAAAGATATCCATTCTGCTAACCATTTATAAATATTTTCATAACTTTTCTCTTCTAAAAGTCCTTCTAGTTCAAAGTCAATTTTAGTTGACCAATAATTATATTGAAAGTCCATCTTACTGTGATCTAAATTTTAATTTATGATCTAACTGTTATAGCTCTGGCTGAACGAATGAATGAAGTGTTGGTTAAAAAGATATTAAGGCAAAAGTTTTTTGTGGTGTTTAACACCACGTGACCAATGCATGATATAATAGTGATATGTGTTTGTATTGCATCACCTACCTATTATGTGACGTAATCCGTGGCTGTTGTTCAAGTTTGAAGGACCCAAGAAATAATGTGTACCTATTATTGTGTTGTTATCTAACACGGTTTAAAATTGGCAGATTAGCCAACAAAAAGACCTCATTAGCTTAGCCTGGTATGTTTGAATGTAAAACAGGCGTTAGTTGATTAATAATAATAATAATAATAATTATTGTCTCTGTTTGTTAAAAAACAGATAACCTTATGACCCCTCACATGTTTCTGTGTTATCGAATTAGCAATAACCACTAGACCACGTAATATGATGCAATATTATGTAATACAGTTGGTTATTTATATGGTGTGACGCAATTGTCGTAATATGTATTTGATAAAAATTACAATTTTTAATTTTTCATTGTTGTAATGATCGTCAACAAGAATATTGCAAACGTATTGAATGTTAATATTTCAGAATAACTAAAACTGCATCAAAATACTTATTAATTTTAGTATCTATGGGAAAAACACACAAACAAAGGCTTAAACAAGCAAGAGATGTATGTATTATAAAAAAGTAAAATAAGTGCCAAAAGGCATAATAAAATAAAATAAAAATAAGGGTACATAATGAAAGATCGCTATGAGCTGGGGGTAGCAAAGCTACTTTTTACGCTATATGTGTATGTTTTGTGTCGACAGTTTCCAAGAAAGACGCATTTCGATGTAATGCGCAAATCTCATTTGGTCCTTAATAGTTTTTCACTAATTTCTCAGCACCTATTGAACCGATTCGAGAAATTCATTTTGTATGGGATTGATATATCTAATTTGTATTAATTTTAGCCTTAATAGTTTTTCACTAATTTCTCGGCACCTATTGAACCGATTCGAGAAATTATTTTTTAATGCATTGGTGTGGCTTAACTTGTACTAATTTTTAAGGAGCCATAGATCACCTAAAAGGGCATTAATAGTTTTTCGCTAATTTCTCAACACATATTGAACCGATTCGAGAAATTCTTTTTTTATTGCATTGGTGTGGCTTAAATTGTACTAATTTTTAAGGAGATCTAGATCAATCAGAAAGGCCTTATTAACTAGGTATGTAATAGTTGAATTAATGAAGTGTTGGTTTAAAAAGCGTTAGGTTACAGGGTGAGGTGTAAAAATATGGATGTTAACCAAAAAGACCTTAATATACCTTTAGGCGAATTAACATGTTGGTTTAAACGGCATTATTAAAGTTGTTTGTATTTAACATGTGATCAATGTATGATTAGGAAAACCAGTTTTTTAATATTGTGTTTACATTTTGATAGGTTTGTAAAACTAATAAAAAGTTATCCAATTGAGAAATAGTCACTTTTAACGTAATTTAGGTTTTTTGGTAGCTATTGAGTAAGTACATTAATATCTATACATATGTGAAGTATGTTTGTGGTGTTTTATGCTAAATAAAATACCATATAAACGGCAGGAAACTAACTTTACAGGTCTCCTCAGGGTAGTGTAAAAAGGGCCTTATTACCTAAAAATAGTCATTTTTAACGTAAATTATAGGTTGTTTGATAGAGATAAATATACTAGCCATTGAGTAGGTTCATTAATATTTATAAATGAAGTATGTGTATGGTGTTTTATGCTAGATTAAATACCAATATGAACGACAGGAAACTAACTTGACAGGTCGGTCTCCTCAGGTTAGTGTAAAAAGGGTCTTATTAACTAAAAACATTATAGCTCTGGTTAAATGGTTAGATTAACAAAATGTTGGTTAAAAAAGCATTAAGACCAATACTAGGTGTAGTCTAGTGTGACACACCTCTTTGTTAAACAAGTTTAGTAAATTTTTGGTATTTGGTTAGAATAGTTATCTATATCTATTACAAATAGAATGATACAAACATGAAAAAGCCAATTTAATTTTTTTTCCTCATTTTTCAACATATATTGAACCGATTTAAGAAATTATTTTTGTATGTGATTGGTGCTGGATTCACATTGACTTCATTTTTTAGGAAGATAACTCTCGGTCACTAGGACCTTGTTGATGTCACAACTTTAAATAGACCGATTTGAAAAATTATTTTTGTATTGAATTAGGGGATCCAAATTAAATTTATTTTTATCAAGGCAAAGCTCAACCAAAAGTAGTTTTCTGTTGATATCTCAACTTCTTATTTAACCGATTTCACATATTATTTTTTAAGTTCAAAAATAATTTTGGTTCAAAAATAAATGAGAAGAGAAAAAACTATTTTAATATGCAATCAAAACGACATTATTATATAAACACACCCTATGAAAAGTTGTTTACCTATAAGTTTAATTCTTGTTTGTTACCTATTTATTATTGTGTGAGATTTGATTTTAAAAATTGAATTAAAACTAACACTTTAATTTAAAATAAAGCAAAGAAACTTTAATTTAAAATAAAGCAAAAAAATGGTCATTCTTGTCAATCAGATAATTTAACTAACTACCTATGTAACTGCTAAAGATATTATTGTTAACATTTTCTTCTTTGTTTAAACTTTAGACAAAATCCTTCAAGATTTAACATCCGAAGATGCCTGAATGTTAACGAAGATTTACGATTACCTTAGAAAATCTGGTTTAATGTTCGAAGTTAGGTACAAAAAGTCTGACATGTGTCACATAAATTATTGCACTATAGGTTTGGTGTAACATAATGTATAAACGAAGAAGGCTGAACTTCTTAAAATAGTAAGTGGTTGCCACAAATCTCTCATTCAAGCTTTTCAGTACAGCATTAAACCGAATGGTAGAAACTTAATAAAATGTGCACGCGCTTGCAGATAGAACAACAATCTATCAAATGTTAAAAAAATATATGGACATGTTTCTCGTAGATAGTGTTATATTTTTTAAAATCATTTTGTATATATAATAAAGCGAAAAACAGAATTAAAATATCATATACAAACAAGTGTTTCTTTATTAAACAATATTTGGCATTTGGTAACAAACCAGTGTTTCTTTATTAAACAACTGTTTTTGATTTATTTTTTCTTTATTTATACCATAGACTATAGGAGAAGACTAGCAGATAAAAAAAAAACTTCAAAATTTATTTTAAAAATCGTACTTACTTGGTAAAAAAGTTTAAAATCTTTGTTTGACCCATCGATAACTCAATTTCCTTTGTCTTTAAGAATCACCAAAATTGTATTCTCCTCTAACCTTTATTTTTCTTTTTAAAGTCAATGCGAGGGAAAACTAAAACAGTGCTTCTGAAGAAACCCTTATAATGATCAAATAACACCAAATATAGCAAGCCTTTTTTAAACCAATTGTAGAGAAAGAGATAAAACTGAAGACTGAATCTGGTAAGATCTGCCTATAAATTCTGAATGGTAAAATGCGACGTTGAAAAAAATTTTTGGTAGTTTTAAGTTGTTTTGATGTTATTTTTAAAGTCAAAGAACATTTAAAAGATATTATTAAAATGATGCGGCAGTCACTTATACAACAAAACTGAACAAAAGCGTTCAGAAATTTCGTTTCTCAGGTAAATCTTTTGAAACTGCTTGACCTTCAAACACCTTTCAAATCAAAATCATAAGTACAAATAAATCAAAGACATTTTGAGAATAATTTAGTGTGACTTTTTTTAGCACATACCAATATAGTACATTTTTTAGATTTATCTAAAACTATAGATGTAGATAAAGGATTATTTCATATATGCTAAAACGATTGAACTTACTGCGTTGGTTATTTTATAGTCAACCGTTGAACAGTGTAGATCATCAAAACTTGGTGTTTTTTTTTTCTTTTAAGTCAACCAAATAAAATGTTACCAACCTATGAATGGATTAAACCAAGAATAAAAAAACCCCGTTGCATCTATTGTACCAAAGGAAATCCACATCGACCTGCTGATTGGATTGTAACAAAACACAGCTCTTGTGAACAGAAGAAAAACGAAGAAGTTAAGAAATATATTCAACAAGGCTATCGTGGTTAAAGAGAAGTATCAAAGGTCAAAGGTTACTTTTACTTCAACCTATAAATAGAGGGCTTTATAAGTTGAAACTCTTACTTTCAGAAAGAACGCTTTTAAAGATGGTTGAAAATAATAGTATTAATAAAGTGTGGGATGAGATCTCTGCGTCACCAGTTATTACAGAGGACTTTATTGGATGGTTTTGTGACCATGTGAACTGGGAAGTAATTTGTCGCAAACAAAGATTATCTGATATGTTTATGGCGACCTATATTAATAAGATGCATTGGCCCAATGTGTCTAGATATCAAAATTTAAGCGAAGCTTTTATGCATATGTTTAAAAGCGAACTCTATTGGCCTTTTCTTTGTCGTTATCAACGGATGTCTGAAAATTTTATAAGAGAAAATGAAGGACGCATCGACTGGGAATACTTATTAAAGTATCAAACACATCTCTCTCCAGAGTTTTTTGAAGAGATGCGTCAAAAACATATTAAACCCGAAGAGGGGAGAATTTATGAAGAGGAGCAAATGGAAGAGTCAACTAATATTCGAAATGGGAAGAAACAGTTAAATGGTACTTCAAAGCTGTATAATAACCCATCAAATTTTGGAATATCATCAATGGGTGGCTCATTTTAGTTATTTAGTAACTGCTATAATTAGAGGATGGTTGTTCCCATTAAATATGTATTCTAAATGTAATTATATTTTAAGAAAATTAGTAAATAAAATACACCAATAAGTTTTATATGTTTTTCTTTATTTAGTACTAAGCAACATTACTTTTATTATCTATCCAGCTATTATGTTTATTATCAAATCCTAACCACTTTACAAACACCTTATTTTTGGCACGTTTTAAAACTTTTTCTACTAAATATATTTCAGGATATTTTACTTTTTGTAGCTAAAGCTGATAGAATCCTCCCTTAATTTCATTTTTACTAGCATCCTCCAATAGATATGTTACTGGGTTGGTGAGCTGAATTTTCTTAACAATAAAAATTTCAGTAGACCAATTTGGCATGTATTTCTTATCAAACACACCTCGTAGTTTTGAAATGCGAACATGGTCACCAACCTTGTATTTTGGTTTAAATGTCATCTTTATATGATTATAGACCGTTTTGAGCAATAGTTTTTCATGTTTTTGTCGCACCTCTGAGGGTTTCATCCCTATAGTTCGATGTTTCCTATTGTTATAAATTTGAACAATCTTTGGTAGGATATCGTACCATTTGTAAGATCCTTGATAGTTAAATTCTTTCCACATTAGGTTTTTAAGGGTTCGGTTTACCCTCTCAACAATTTGAGCCTTTTTTTCACTAAATGAACTATAGTGTTTGACCTTGTATCTTTTCAACAGTTTTTCTATCGTCGAATTGTAAAACTCTTTCCCATGATCGGTTTGAAGATGAAGTGGTACCTGTTCTTTAAGCACTTTTTCCATAGCTTTCGACACTTCTTCCCCAGTTTTTGTTTTTAATGGATAGGCCCAAACATATTTCGAGAAACAGTTAATAACCACTAAAATGTATTTAAAACCTTTGTTTTCGTTTGCGTACGGTATCATCTCCACAAGATCTGCTTGAAATAGATCATTTAGTGATTTGACAATCACTCTACGTCGTAAAAAATTAATTCTAGCCGATTTGTGTATTTCATTAACTACTTGTTGCTTAACATCTGTAATAAAATTATTAATCATCTCTGTTCTAAATAATATTGGCTTCTTGCAGCTCCTCAACTATAGAGTAGATTTCGTTTGTGTGACCTGTGTTGCCAGCTGTCTGAGATGCTAATAATAAACGTAACCGTTGTACAAGTTCATTAGGATCATCCCAGTACACATACTCTATAGGACTATTGGAGTACTCCATTTCCTCCTTTAGATCTCCACCTTTATATGTGTCACTAAACAGTTTCTTAAATTTTGTTGAGTAGCTATCGGTGATCACATCTCCAGAGGCCTTATGATGTTTTCTGTTTGCATAGGTGTGTTCAATGATGTCTCTAAAGGCGTCTGCATCATCTTGGGTATACTTTGTAGGCATATTTTTTCGAAAGAGTAATTTGTACAAACCATGTGTACCTTTATAGCGTTTACTTTTTATAATTAAATCAGCTCCATCAAAATCAATTTTCGAATCACCAATATAAAAATTGTCAATATCATCTCGCCTTACACGAAACTTGGAAAAATAATTTTGTGGATCAGAAGGTACGGTGGATGGATCATCTAAAAATTCTTTAATATAGCTTGCAAGTGAAGGATGAAACTGACTGTAGTAATCATTCTCAGATTTATTCATCAAGTCTCTAAGTCGTCCGTTTTCAAACTCTTCTTGCTTTTTGGCTTCATTCTGTGTAAAGTTCTCTGCTGCATCTTTTAACACTGCTTTTCTCAAAAAGTAACCACTTGTGGTGGGCTTATTTAGCTTTTTAGCACTTAAAGAAAAATTTAATTTTCGTTTAGCTCTCTTTTCGGTTGTCGGTGTTATAGGATTTGGATTTCGAGGAGTTGACTGGAATAAGTCTTGCATGTAAACACTTGGTTCATGCATCTGATTTTCATCTTCTTCTGCTCTGTTATTATCAAAATTCTTATGAAAAAGCGATGACGTTTGCAGATCTTCAAGTTTTTCCTGTTTTTCTTGTTGTTGTTTTTCGTTTTCTTGCTTGATTTTTTGAGGAGTTGTCAATCTGGGTGATAATGAAGGTATATTGACCAGTTTCGGAGGCTTTTTATCGGTTAAACTAGATTCAATATTTTCCAAGTGTTTTGTAATGGGTTGAAATAGGTTAGCCTGTGAAATCTGACTCTGTTTTAACAAATTTAATTTCTCACGTATTATTTTTCTTTTAGAAATTAATTGTTTCTTTAAGTTTTTTTCACCACCACTAACAATTTTTATATTTTCTTCTGACATTTTTATCTATGTTATCTCTACAAGTGTGTTAAAACTATTAACACTAAGCAGTATTTGAATCTAAAGATATATAAAGTTATCAAAACGATACCGATATCTTCCCTTATCAATATCACAATCTTTCAAAATTGTCAAAAAATCATACGGTTTTTTCCAGCAGTATGCACACATCTTTTGAAATTCATCAAATGTCATATCAGTGCCAATATGGTTGGTGTATATATGTTTTACATTTAGTAAATCTTGTTTGAATAAAATTAAAACGTTGGCATTGTCTCTTATTAAATGTTTAGGTATTTTTGCATATGTTTGAGAGAGATAGAAACTGTCAATATTATTATGTCGACCCATACTAAAGTAGTCACGCATCACATCTTGTTTATCGCAGGCTACGTCATCAAATATAAAAATGGAAAACGGATTTGCTTCTGATGGAGGAATTATATTTTCGCTACTGTTGTAAGCGTAGTACCCTATTTCTTTAATGTAGAATAATGTCTTAAAACATGAGGATATCGAAAATTTGGGGAGAAGAATTTTACTATTTAAATATGGTTTCCAGGTTTGCTTAGGAATTTGCTTATTTAACTATCTATGTATATAGGTGAACACATTGTCTAAATTGTAGCCTTCGGAAGTGCCCGATATTATTGTGAAGCAATTCTCATTGTTTAAAATCATATCCCCATGATTAGTACTCACGTATGATCTTGTTGTTCGAAAATCACTAAAGAAATTAATCTGAGGCAGACTAAATGTAATCAGTTATAGTTTGTGGTGTCTCTGTCTTCAGTATAATTTTTTTAAGAACAATGTAATTTTTTTATAAAATAAAACAGCATAAGATATAATTATTTTAAACATGTTTTTGGAGTGTAGGAATTACTAAACCTTACTAAAAACATCAAGTTATTTGCATCTAAAAAAATATACATTTTGTATCCAGGTTCTGAGTCACTTGTGTACCTAGTCAAAAACTTGTTTCTATGTTTGTGCTCCCATTACTAAAAAATAAAAAAAAGTTTAAAACTACAAGAAAAACACAAGTAAAATATTTTGTTAATGTTAATAAAATTAGTACTATATTTTGAAAAGTGAAAGAAGAAGGTAGCGGGACATAAATGACATTTACAGGACAAATCTATTCTGCCACTCACTTACCTCACTTATCAATTCAATATGCTTAAGATTTTAGTTTTTTCAGAAGAAAGTATAAAATTATAAACTTTAGTTAGTTTGATTATGTGTTAAACTGCTATAAGCGCAACAAAATTCGAGGTGAATTCTGTTATAACTTAAAAAATAAGAATCGCCCATAATATAAATAAAAACATTTTTCTTATATTTTATTTTAATTTTTTAAATATTTATTTAGTAGGTAGGTAAATAGTATTAATTATTAACATATTAGGAGACCAACTCAAACCAAAAGACCCGGAACAACGATAAAAATTCATTCATAAAAACAATTCGCTTTTACTGCAACATGCGCCTATAAGTTAGAAAAAAGAGAAATATTTTTAAGAAAGTGTATAACAACGCTGTATGAAACACGACATACGTATATTTAGTCTTGATACATCGAGTACAGCTATCGATTTACCAGTGTCGGCGTCTGAATAGACATATTAACATTTTAAGGTTATATTCTCAAATACGGATGCCGAAGTTTAAAAATATGAAGCTCTGATGATTTGCATATCCCCTAGACCTAGAAGTATTAAAACTACCAAAGTTTGGGAGACTCTGTACATTTTTTGAATGACGGTTAGGATTAAAAAAATGTACTATATTGGTATGTGCTAAAAAAAGTCACACTAAATTATTCTCAAAATGTCTTTGATTTATTTGTACTTATGATTTTGATTTGAAAGGTGTTTGAAGGTCAAGCAGTTTCAAAAGATTTACCTGAGAAACGAAATTTCTGAACGCTTTTGTTCAGTTTTGTTGTATAAATGACTCCCGCATCATTTTAATAATATCTTTTAAATGTTCTTTGACTTTAAAAATAACATCAAAACAACTTAAAACTACCAAAAATTTTTTTCAACGTCGCATTTTACCATTCAGAATTTATAGGCAGATCTTACCAGATTCAGTCTTCAGTTTTATCTCTTTCTCTACAATTGGTTTAAAAAAGGCTTGCTATATTTGGTGTTATTTGATCATTATAAGGGTTTCTTCAGAAGCACTGTTTTAGTTTTCCCTCGCATTGACTTTAAAAAGAAAAATAAAGGTTAGAGGAGAATACAATTTTGGTGATTCTTAAAGACAAAGGAAATTGAGTTATCGATGGGTCAAACAAAGATTTTAAACTTTTTTACCAAGTAAGTACGATTTTTAAAATAAATTTTGAAGTTTTTTTTTTATCTGCTAGTCTTCTCCTATAGTCTATGGTATAAATAAAGAAAAAATAAATCAAAAACAGTTGTTTAATAAAGAAACACTGGTTTGTTACCAAATGCCAAATATTGTTTAATAAAGAAACACTTGTTTGTATATGATATTTTAATTCTGTTTTTCGCTTTATTATATATACAAAATGATTTTAAAAAATATAACACTATCTACGAGAAACATGTCCATATATTTTTTTAACATTTGATAGATTGTTGTTCTATCTGCAAGCGCGTGCACATTTTATTAAGTTTCTACCATTCGGTTTAATGCTGTACTGAAAAGCTTGAATGAGAGATTTGTGGCAACCACTTACTATTTTAAGAAGTTCAGCCTTCTTCGTTTATACATTATGTTACACCAAACCTATAGTGCAATAATTTATGTGACACATGTCAGACTTTTTGTACCTAACTTCGAACATTAAACCAGATTTTCTAAGGTAATCGTAAATCTTCGTTAACATTCAGGCATCTTCGGATGTTAAATCTTGAAGGATTTTGTCTAAAGTTTAAACAAAGAAGAAAATGTTAACAATAATATCTTTAGCAGTTACATAGGTAGTTAGTTAAATTATCTCATTGACAAGAATGACCATTTTTTTGCTTTATTTTAAATTAAAGTTTCTTTGCTTTATTTTAAATTAAAGTGTTAGTTTTAATTCAATTTTTAAAATCAAATCTCACACAATAATAAATAGGTAACAAACAAGAATTAAACTTATAGGTAAACAACTTTTCATAGGGTGTGTTTATATAATAATGTCGTTTTGATTGCATATTAAAATAGTTTTTTCTCTTCTCATTTATTTTTGAACCAAAATTATTTTTGAACTTAAAAAACAATATGTGAAATCGGTTAAATAAGAAGTTGAGATATCAACAGAAAACTACTTTTGGTTGAGCTTTGCCTTGATAAAAATAAATTCAATTTGGATCCCCTAATTCAATACAAAAATAATTTTTCAAATCGGTCTATTTAAAGTTGTGACATCAACAAGGTCCTAGTGACCGAGAGTTATCTTCCTAAAAAATGAAGTCAATGTGAATCCAGCACCAATCACATACAAAAATAATTTCTTAAATCGGTTCAATATATGTTGAAAAATGAGGAAAAAAAATTAAATTGGCTTTTTCATGTTTGTATCATTCTATTTGTAATAGATATAGATAACTATTCTAACCAAATACCAAAAATTTACTAAACTTGTTTAACAAAGAGGTGTGTCACACTAGACTACACCTAGTATTGGTCTTAATGCTTTTTTAACCAACATTTTGTTAATCTAACCATTTAACCAGAGCTATAATATTTTTAGTTAATAAGACCCTTTTTACACTAACCTGAGGAGACCGACCTGTCAAGTTAGTTTCCTGTCGTTCATATTGGTATTTAATCTAGCATAAAACACCATACACATACTTCATTTATAAATATTAATGAACCTACTCAATGGCTAGTATATTTATCTCTATCAAACAACCTATAATTTACGTTAAAAATGACTATTTTTAGGTAATAAGGCCCTTTTTACACTACCCTGAGGAGACCTGTAAAGTTAGTTTCCTGCCGTTTATATGGTATTTTATCTAGCATAAAACACCACAAACATACTTCACATATGTATAGATATTAATGTACTTACTCAATAGCTACCAAAAAACCTAAATTACGTTAAAAGTGACTATTTCTCAATTGGATAACTTTTTATTAGTTTTACAAACCTATCAAAATGTAAACACAATATTAAAAAACTGGTTTTCCTAATCATACATTGATCACATGTTAAATACAAACAACTTTAATAATGCCGTTTAAACCAACATGTTAATTCGCCTAAAGGTATATTAAGGTCTTTTTGGTTAACATCCATATTTTTACACCTCACCCTGTAACCTAACGCTTTTTAAACCAACACTTCATTAATTCAACTATTACATACCTAGTTAATAAGGCCTTTCTGATTGATCTAGATCTCCTTAAAAATTAGTACAATTTAAGCCACACCAATGCAATAAAAAAAGAATTTCTCGAATCGGTTCAATATGTGTTGAGAAATTATCGAAAAACTATTAATGCCCTTTTGGGTGATCTATTGCTCCTTAAAAATTAGCACAAGTTAAGCCACACCAATGCATTAAAAAATAATTTCTCAAATCGGTTCAATAGGTGCCGAGAAATTAGTGAAAAACTATAAAGGCTAAAATTAATACAAATTAGATATATCAATCCCATACAAAAAGAATTTCTCGAATCGGTTCAATATGTGTTGAGAAATTAGTGAAAAACTATTAATGCCCTTTTAGGTGATCTATGGCTCCTTAAAAATTAGTACAAGTTAAGCCACACCAATGCATTAAAAAATAATTTCTCGAATCGGTTCAATAGGTGCCGAGAAATTAGTGAAAAACTATTAAGGCTAAAATTAATACAAATTAGATATATCAATCCCATACAAAATGAATTTCTCGAATCGGTTCAATAGGTGCTGAGAAATTAGTGAAAAACTATTAAGGACCAAATGAGATTTGCGCATTACATCGAAATGCGTCTTTCTTGGAAACTGTCGACACAAAACATACACATATAGCGTAAAAAGTAGCTTTGCTACCCCCAGCTCATAGCGATCTTTCATTATGTACCCTTATTTTTATTTTATTTTATTATGCCTTTTGGCACTTATTTTACTTTTTTATAATACATACATCTCTTGCTTGTTTAAGCCTTTGTTTGTGTGTTTTTCCCATAGATACTAAAATTAATAAGTATTTTGATGCAGTTTTAGTTATTCTGAAATATTAACATTCAATACGTTTGCAATATTCTTGTTGACGATCATTACAACAATGAAAAATTAAAAATTGTAATTTTTATCAAATACATATTACGACAATTGCGTCACACCATATAAATAACCAACTGTATTACATAATATTGCATCATATTACGTGGTCTAGTGGTTATTGCTAATTCGATAACACAGAAACATGTGAGGGGTCATAAGGTTATCTGTTTTTTAACAAACAGAGACAATAATTATTATTATTATTATTATTAATCAACTAACGCCTGTTTTACATTCAAACATACCAGGCTAAGCTAATGAGGTCTTTTTGTTGGCTAATCTACCAATTTTAAACCGTGTTAGATAACAACACAATAATAGGTACACATTATTTCTTGGGTCCTTCAAACTTGAACAACAGCCACGGATTACGTCACATAATAGGTAGGTGATGCAATACAAACACATATCACTATTATATCATGCATTGGTCACGTGGTGTTAAACACCACAAAAAACTTTTGCCTTAATATCTTTTTAACCAACACTTCATTCATTCGTTCAGCCAGAGCTATAACAGTTAGATCATAAATTAAAATTTAGAACACAGTAAGATGGACTTTCAATATAATTATTGGTCAACTAAAATTGACTTTGAACTAGAAGGACTTTTAGAAGAGAAAAGTTATGAAAATATTTATAAATGGTTAGCAGAATGGATATCTTTTGGGTTTGATTCATGCAGGTACATCATTGAGGAAAAACTACCAACATTATACCCATTATTACCTACAATATGGAAACGTAAATTAACAGATGCAGCGCTGGAATATTCGAAAATATATCCAAACTATGACGTGAAAAAACATCTTCAATCAATTATTTTTAAATTTGATGGTCGAGATGAGTGTGGTTTATATGATATATATGAATAAAAATATATAATTAAAACATACTTTGAGTTTTTTATTTTAGAATTATTTACTTTGAGACATCCTGTACAGCATAAGTAACCAGCTGTATTAAATAAAACAGGAACGTGTGTGGGGTCACTAAGGTTATAAACAATGCATACACAATGATAATAGATACACAGACAATCCCGATTCATTTTAACAAAATGGGGTCACTAAGGTTATCTGTTTTTTAACAAACAGAGACAATAATAATTATTATTATTATTATTAATCAACTAACGCCTGTTTTACATTCAAACATACCAGGCTAAGCTAATGAGGTCTTTTTGTTGGCTAATCTACCAATTTTAAACCGTGTTAGATAACAACACAATAATAGGTACACATTATTTCTTGGGTCCTTCAAACTTGAACAACAGCCACGGATTACGTCACATAATAGGTAGGTGATGCAATACAAACACATATCACTATTATATCATGCATTGGTCACGTGGTGTTAAACACCACAAAAAACTTTTGCCTTAATATCTTTTTAACCAACACTTCATTCATTCGTTCAGCCAGAGCTATAACAGTTAGATCATAAATTAAAATTTAGAACACAGTAAGATGGACTTTCAATATAATTATTGGTCAACTAAAATTGACTTGAACTAGAAGGACTTTTAGAAGAGAAAAGTTATGAAAATATTTATAAATGGTTAGCAGAATGGATATCTTTGGGTTTGATTCATGCAGGTACATCATTGAGGAAAAACTACCAACATTATACCCATTATTACCTACAATATGGAAACGTAAATTAACAGATGCAGCGCTTGGAATATTCGAAAATATATCCAAACTATGACGTGAAAAAACATCTTCAATCAATTATTTTTAAATTTGATGGTCGAGATGAGTGTGGTTTATATGATATATATGAATAAAAATATATAATTAAAACATACTTTGAGTTTTTTTATTTTAGGAATTATTTACTTTGAGACATCCTGTACAGCATAAGTAACCAGCTGTATTAAATAAAACAGGAACGTGTGTGGGGTCACTAAGGTTATAAACAATGCATACACAATGATAATAGATACACAGACAATCCCGATTCATTTTAACAAATTGGGGTCACTAAGGTTAGAAACAATGCATACACAATGATAATAGACACACAGACAATCCCGATTCATTTTAACAAATATTTCTAGAAATTATTTCATTTTTTAACCAACAATTACCTAGCTAAGGCCTTTTTCACATTAGGACTTACCTAGCTCAGGCTAAGCGAGTGAAGTGGCTATCTTACTGGCTGGCACCTAACTCATTGCCAATAGGGCCCTTTCAACAGCCAAGGCCTTACCTAGACCAGGCGAAGCTAGTGAAGTAGCTAGCTTACTAAAAAAACCACCTCATTTTACCTACTCCCTCATTGACCAATAGGGCCTTTCAACAGCCCAGGCTAAGCAAGTGAAGCGGCTAGCTAACTCATTGCCCAATAAGGCCTTTCAACAGCCTCTGGTTGTTACGTCATTGCTGACAGCTTCTTGTACGCTTCTTTTGCCCGAAGGTCATACCAAGTTCACTTCTTCAGCAGCAGGTCATCCACTTCGGAGAAGTGGATGGCATGTTACCATTTGAATTAGAACCCGCACAACTACCACTACTAACCTTCCTTTTTATTGTTGCTAGTAGCCATTAATAAACAAATTCTTTAATTAAGCTTCCATACTAATTGATGTTTATAGAGTGTTTTTAGGCAAATTGAGCGTTGACACAAAATAAGTATAACTCATTCTTATCAGCGCGCAGAGTTTAAATTTAACACTATGTATTTAATTGAAGAGTAGAATGGGTCTTTTGGTGTTAAAATTTAATTTGATAAAAACTATTCAATACACCATATTATAAGATGTAGCTTGATTGGAGAACGATTGCATTGATGGCTATGAGCATCCGGGTAAACACAAATTTGAAAGCCACCTGTAGCTTAGAGACAACGTTGGAGAGGCGCTGGTTTTTGCACGGCATCGGCACCCCGGTATACTGCGCCAATTGAGTAATAAAACTCCCCACCTTATAAGTGTCTGGTCTATCTCTGTCATTCGTCTATGGGTGTGTCATTACCCTTCCCTCTCCTACGTCCTTGGCCAGTGTTTAAAATATTTTTTATACGACTGTCTTGTAAAAGGGGGTTTTGCGCACGGAGATCACGATCTGAAAATGGCATTTTGCGCACGCTTTGTGCAAAACGTTTTGCACACGCTTATGTCATTTTTGCGCACGCCTATGTCATTTCTGCATACGGGTCTCCCGTCATTGTGATTTTTGTTTTTGTCACCCATCAATATAAGTTGGCTTAGCTCCGTAGCAACCGTCACTGCTCGTATGTTTTGTTGATTAGATACGTCAAAAAATTGTTGAATTTTTAAAGTTTTTGTTGTAAAAATGTCGGAAATAAAAACAAGTTAAATTAAAATTTGATTTTTCTTTCGTCGTCGTATAAAAAATATTGTAAAAAACTCGTTTGAAAACCTCTTTGCACACTCCCTCGACTTGTAGACCTCGCCTTCGGCTCGGTCTACCAAACTGTCTCGATCGTGTGCAAAGAGTCGTTTTCAAACCTTGTTGTTTAAATAACTATTTTTACATGATTTTTTAGGAAACAGAATCGTTAATTAAGGATCTACCAAACGTGGTAAAAAGCTACGAGGTTCCTTGTGAGAACTTTTACACCAAGATATTGTAATGGGAATAAACATAACGGAGAGAGTATTAAATGAAATTTTTGATGTTATAGTGAAATTTGACCCAAGCTAATTAAAAAATATACAATATTTTAAAATTAAGAACAATTTTTTTTGTTAGTATTCTTAAATAGTCGCTAATAATTATTTAATTGGAATTTGTATAAACTCTTAATAATTAAACAGCACTTCTTTACATCTAAAATTTTAAGTTACCCCTCCTTTACACGGCGTTCCTTTAGTATTTCGGAACTTTTTGGGGGGTTTCGGCTACTACTAGCGGAGATAAAAAGAAAATGAAATAAATATATACTTTTTTAAGTTAATCGATTTTATTAAAAAATCACACTAAAAAATAACAAACAAATTTGGCAGATTTCTGTTTACTACAGTCTAGATTTAACAATAACGTCAATGGCAATATTATGTATTTCTAAGTTCGATATAAATAAATCGTGGCGTGATTATTAAATTTACCCATCGAATTTAATTTTATATCGAACTTAAAATTGATGAGTATCTTTAATAAACGTGCCACGATTTTATATCGAACTTAAAAATATATATATTGCCACTAATATTGTTGAATCTAGACTGTAGTAAACAAAAATCTGCCAAATTATTTTTAACTTTTAATTTTATTAATAGTTCATAAAATTGTATTGTCATGAGATGAAATCATAAATCTGAAAACCATATGTTCTTATCTGTTTTGATTCCAAAGTAACGAATTTACCCCCCTTTACACCCAGCAACTACTCCCTACCACCGTTTTCTTTTCAAAAAAGATATTGTCACCCACCAGATCAAATCATAAATCTGAAAAAACCGCATGTTTGTATAGTCCCTTGCCATAGGCAGTTACAGTTTTGTGACTTTTTCAACCTCTTTATTTATCATATGCATACCGACAGCAAACAAAAAATACTCTGCCAATTTATACGTACTATAGCTATAGTGTACGTGTGAGCTAATACTACTAAAAACTGAAATATATTTTATTTTATTCAATTCCAGACTCAATTACCTTTCGTTAGATATCACACAAGCCATGTTTTGACTTAAACTCTAATTTTTGAAATTTACCCCCACCCTTTTTTTTAACCAAAATGTATTTTCTTTAACTCCAGACTCAATTACCTTTCGTTTGATATCACACACGCCATATTTTTACATAAACTCTAATTTTTGAAATTTTCCTCCACCCTTCAATTTGGCTTGTGTTCGGTGAATTTTGTTCATTTTAAAATGGAACCTCCTCCCCAAAACCTAGCCTAAGTACCAAATTTCATTAAAAGCGGGCAAGCGGTTTTTGAGTTATGAGCGTTGGTCGTTACAGACAGACATACAGACAGACAGACAGACAGACATACAGACATACAGACATACAGACATACAGACATACAGACAGACAGACAGACAGACAGACAGACAGACATACAAACAGACAGACAGACAGACAGACAGACAGACAGACAGAGAAGACAGACATACAGACAGACATACAGAACAGACATACAGAACAGACATACAGACAGACATAAAGACAGACATACAGACAGGAGACATACAGGACATACAGACAGACATATACAGAACAGAGCATACAGACAGACATACAGACAGACATACAGACAGACATACAGACAGACATACAGACAGACATACAGACAGACATACAGACAGACATACAGACAGACATACAGACAGACATACAGACAGACATACAGACAGACATACAGACAGACATACAGACAGACATACAGACAGACATACAGACAGACATACAGACAGACATAAAGACAGACATACAGACAGACATACAGACAGACATAGACAGACGACATACAGACAGACATAACAGACAAGACATACAGACAGACATACAGACAGACATACAGACAGACATAGCAGACTAGGACATACAGACAGACATACAGACAGACATACAGACAGACATACAGACAGACATACAGACAGACATACAGACAGACATACAGACAGACATACAGACAGACATACAGACAGACTACAGACAGACATAAGACAGACATACAGACAGACATACAGACAGAAGCATACAGAACAGACATACAGACAGACATACAGACAGACATACAGACAGACATACAGACAGACATACAGACAGACATACAGACAGACATACAGACAGACATACAGACAGACATACAGACAGACATACAGACAGACATACAGACAGACATACAGACAGACATACAGACAGACATACAGACTCAGACATACAGACACGACATACAGACAGGACATACAGACAGACATACAGACATACATACAGACAGACATACAGACAGACATACAGACAGACATACAGACAGACATACAGACAGACATACAGACAGACATACAGACAGACATACAGACAGACATACAGGACAGACATACAGACAGACATACAGACAGACATACAGACAGACATACAGACAGACATACAGACAGACATACAGACAGACATACAGACAGACATACAGACAGACATACAGACAGACATACAGACAGACATACAAGACAGACATACAGACAGACATACAGACAGACATACAGACAGACATACAGACAGACATACAGACAGACATACAGACAGACATACAGACAGACATACAGACAGACATACAGACAGGACATACAGACAGACATACAGACAGACATACAGACAGACATACAGACAGACATACAGACAGACATACAGACAGACATACAGACAGACATACAGACAAGACATACAGACAGACATACAGACAGACATACAGACAGACATACAGACAGACATACAGACAGACATACAGACAGACATACAGACAGACATACAGACAGACATACAGAGACAGACAGACATACAGACAGACATACAGACAGACATACAGACAGACATACAGACAGACATACAGACAGACATACAGACAGACATACAGACAGACAGACAGATTACAGACAGACATACAGACAGACATACAGACAGACATACAGACAGACATACAGACAGACATACAGACAGACATACAGACAGACATACAGACAGACATACAGACAGACATACAGACAGACATACAGACAGACATACAGACAGACATACAGACAGACATACAGACAGACATACAGACAGACATACAGACAGACATACAGACAGACATACAGACAGACATACAGACAGACATACAGACAGACATACAGACAGACATACAGACAGACATACAGACAGACATACAGACAGACATACAGACATACAGACAGACAGACAGACATACAGACAGACATACAGACAGACATACAGACAGGACATACAGACAGACATACAGACAGACATACAGACAGACATACAGACAGACATACAGACAGACATACAGACAGACATACAGACAGACATACAGACAGGACATACAGACAGACATACAGACAGAGCATACAGACAGACATACAGACAGACATACAGACAGAACATACAGACATACAGACAGACATACAGACAGACATACAGACAGACATACAGACAGACATACAGAACAGACATACAGACAGACATACAGACAGACATACAGACAGACATACAGACAGACATACAGACAGACATACAGACAGGACATACAGACAGACATACAGACAGACATACAGACAGACATACAGACAGACATACAGACAGACATACAGGACAGACATATCAGGACAGACATACAGACAGACATACAGACAGGACATACAGACAGACCATACAGACAGACATACAAGACAGACATACAGACAGACATTACAGACAGACATACAGACAGACATAAGACAGACATACAGACAGACATACAGAAGAATCAGAAGACATACAGACAGACATACAGACCAGACATACAGAAGAATACAAGACAGACAGACAGACATACAGACAGGACATAAGACAGACAACAGACGACATACAGACA